>JADDOH010007007.1:0-177477 GCA_016648135.1 Agrypnia vestita | reverse complement strand
TATTATTAAAAGAAGTACATCACAGACAGGCATTACTTATTAATTAAATGCTAAATTGATAAATGTGAGAATATAATTATGCAAGTGAAATCGTATTACGCAAGCACTTAACGCAGAAGCGGAAATTTCTAAATCTCATTTCCATTTCCAAAATTATTTTAAAAGTTTTTATTTTATGATGATGAAACAAAACTACAAAATATGAAATATTCACACAAAAATATTTCAAAACATGTAACATTTTTGTAAATAACCAAAAATAATGTTTGAAATAACCATTGCGTTAATTTTTTTATGGTACATCATGGTCCGTCCGGACGATGATACAGTGGTATAGAAACCTGTCGGCGCCAAATTAATCAAAGATTTCTACAGATTTAGTCACATATTAATTAATGGTAGCCTAGTAGGCGTGACACTGGTTTCTCGCACCGAGGGTTCAGAGTTCGATTTCCGGTGATTATTAATTAATTTGTGTGATTTACTCAAGCCTGGGTGTTTTGTGATGTATTTCGCTTCTGTAATTGGGCCTCTTAGTCTATTGAAGCGTAAAATAAAAAAATGAAGTTAATATATAAGTAGAACCATGGACCAGTTGATGCTTTAAATATCAAAAATATTTTATTATTAAATTAAAATAATGATGATATTATTAAATTAAAAGAATCATTGAAATGAAAATTTTAATTTATTTTATATAATTTAATTAAATTATTTCTAAAAGAAGTGTATTTCATAGTTTTTATTCATTTAATGTAAGTGTCAAATGTTAAATTACTATACATATATAGAAAAAAGTCATTTTCTGATTCAGTGCTATTCTATTTGACAATAGAAAGACTACAAAAATCTTTTCAAGATAATTCTTCTTCATTTTCAGTTCATTTGGACGGCATTTTAATTTTAATTCGCTTATTTATACTTTGCATAAATTTTACGATAATTTATAATTTATTAGAATTTGATATAGATAGTTTAAATGTAGCCCGACCTATTCCGAAAATAACAATATTGTTAATTCGGAGATTGTAACCTCAATATTATATGAGACCATTAGCTTTAGCATTTTTATTATTTACATATAGTTATATGGGACCTTTGGAAAGTAAAAGTCGTGAATCAAAATGGTTTAATTAATGTGGCGTGTCAAGTGAGGTGAATGTGGAGTAAAAGGAATTTATAAACACTTGTCATTAAACATCCAAGATAGGAAGCAGAAATTGCATCCTGTGTTTTTATGTCTACGTAGACTATGGTGCAAATCGCTTTTTAACACCCAATAGTTATGCAGTCATCGTATATAAATCATTTAAAATCAAATATCAGTTTTTTTTCAAATACCTGTTTATCTGACGTCGAACTGACATGGATGGCAAAAATATTTATTTCATTACGCAATACATAAGATTATGATGAATCAATATATATATATATAAATTATATACGTGTATAGCTATAGATTATATACTAATATAGAACTTATATAATTAGTAATATTATATATATGATTATATCTATAAAGAAAACCGTGTTTCCCTATCCGCCAAGTTTCCAACAGTGGTTATGGTGGCGGATAGTCCTTGGTGTCACATCGAAAATATGCGAGTTTGGTGGGGGTGGCTGTGCGTGGGTGACGAAAATGTGCTTTCTAGCACATTGTTTTGTTATGGGAAGGCCGCAAATGCTTCAGATTGTTTCAAAATAGGCGTGCTGACTGTGTCGGTGAGTCTAGAAGGTTTCGGAAAAACCTGCTCTAGAAGTTTCTGGAAAAAGAAGGTTATAGAAAATTCCCAAAAGTTCTATAAGGTTCTAAACTGAGTGGTGGAATGTGTCGGTGTGCCTAGAAGGTTCCTGTACAATCGAATTTCTTGAAAGTTCTGGAAGGAGAATGTTCTAGAAGGTTCGCGAAAGTTCTATGACAATCCAAACAGTGTACTAAAAATCTACGCGTGCGAAGCCGCGCTGGCACAGCTAGTATTATATAAAATAAGTCCTAACATATATTTTTAAAAGATTGTAGAAATCAGTTTGTTTTAACTAATTCCTAATAATAATAATCACTAATTTCTTCATTCAAAGAGCATAAACATAGCTTCAAGATTCATCAATATTAGTATGAAAAAATGTTCAAATTTCAAATTTATTAATTTTATTCGACAGATTCAACTTTGATATAAGACGTCGGAACAAAATGTCAAATTCGAAATAATTGGGTTGTGTTGAATTCAGATTTCTAATATCTCAGGATAAATTTGATTTAGAAAAAACGGTTCGACAAAAATAACGTAAAAAATCGATTTCGAATGTAAGCAAAGAAAGCGTATAAAAGTACGTATTCAAATTTTTTTTGGATTTAGTACCTACTTGTTACTTATCCCCTTTACGAAATTGATTTGTCCGGGAATTTTATATTTCATCTTATCATCAACTAAATCATCAACGAATGAACGACTTCGTGAATATGTTTCGTGGTTCGTTAGTAGGAAAGTAGTCCACCAGCGGCTCATCCCTAACGAAAAGGGTGTCTGCTTGGGTTTGAATAAAATGTAAGTGGGTGCTATGTGTAGGGGGGTGTATGAGGGTGGAGTACGGGTAGCACATGACCTTTGTTACCTTTGCATTTGAGACGAACTGATCCGTTTAACCTCGGGCGATACGAGCACTTCTACAACTAATTGGATCAAAATATCAAATTACTTCATCAACAGGCTCCATATTATGTTGCTGTTTTATATCATATATGTATGTATAAATATTTCATCATAAAAATAAAAATATGCCTTGGGTTATTGAATTTTTTGGCTTTATTTCAGCATGAAAATTCACGCTCTGTCCCGCTTTAAATGTCCGACTAAATAGAATTTATTATTTAGTAAAAAAAGTTTTAAAAATGTCCAAAAAAAATTTTTATATATTAAATCATGAATTTGTTAAATGAATAGTAATAAGTTAAATAAAAATTAAGTACTTTTTTTGAGAAGTAGCGATTATTCAGAACGATTCATCTTCCGTGATGATTTGTGAATAAATTTTAAAAACTAAACTATGGATATAAAAACAGAAATAAAAAGTTTTGGATCGTCTACCAGGATTTTATCAAGGCAATTTAAGGAAAATTGGAAATAATAAAATTTATTGCTGTGTACTTACTAGAAAAATATGTCCCACTAAAAATTAATTATAAATGTATATATACGATAATATATAAAATTCATATATGACATGTTTTTGAAACACTGCACCGGTTTGTTCTTTGCACCATTCTAAGTCATGTATATAAATTGTTATAATAAACAGTTTTGTCTAATAGGAAGGAAAAGCTGAAAGTCTGTTTTATATAGGTAATTAATTTTTAATCAAATCGCATTTAATTTGCAAATTACTTTATTTTGATAATTAAAATGAGATTAAGATAAATATTAAGGTTACACAGAAAAATATCACCGGGATTTCCTATTGTAGGTAGATGACTTTACCAAATGAACTATAATAGCAGGTTCCACTCAATGGTTTTTAGAAATATTGCAACTAAATAGATGATCGGTTTTAACGTAAGAGAAAAGAAAAAATACAAGATGAAGTCTGTCGATTTTCTATTAGGTCATTATACTCGTACCTTTGAGTCCGTGTAATGAATAGTTTTCCGAGTATAAAATTTTTCGGAGGCTTTATCTAAAGTTTGTTTTATTTTTTTTAAACTTATTTTATGACGTTATCATACTATAGACTTCAGTAAAACTTTTAGTATGGTATTTGTAAAGAGTAAAGTTGCAGGCAGACAAATATTATTTATATTGTTGAAAAAATTGAAATGCGTGTCCATGCGCAGGCCGACTCGAGCGGTTTCAATGCAATGAAAGGTATTGGTGTGTTATTAATATTTTTTATTTTTTTACGTATTAGAGACACGATCAGGATAATGGGTACATGATAATTGAATAATGAAACATTATAAATCAAGACTATGCCCATTATCCCAATTACAAGTGTCTTCAGCACGTTTTATCAACATGAATTATATATTTAGTGTTTGAATGTAGTGTGATAGATATAAATATATAAATAATTAATTAAATGGATCTTTAAGTTCAGTTTATTTAGAAATTGTTTAGAAAATGGATGTTGTGTATGAGTGAATTTTCGAACGGTGATAAGGTATCTGCAAGAATATCAGCATCAATGTTAGGGTCAGCACAATACATAATGTATGTGCGACACGATCTTGTGACGGGAGAAAAGTAACCAATATTATTAGTGTGCTGGCTTATAATCTTGACATAATGATATGTACAAAAACTACTCATCCACGTTAATCTTTTGCTATTATTAGTGATCAATAGAAAAGCTAGACAAGACATATTATGTATGTAACAATCATTTGCGAATTTTCAAACTTGTAAAATATTGATAGATTTTTTCTCAACGATTTTTAAAATTTATCTGTCAAAAAAAACTGTCTATTAAAATTTCTCCAATCAATTCAGGAAAAGAAGTGAAAATTGTAGATAGTGAGAAAATATTTATCCATTGTCATTTTGATTATAAATGTTAATTTATTTTTACTCCCTTTATATTAACTCGTGGCGTCTGCTTGCTTGCTGGCTTGCCGTCAAAAAAATCTTTGGATCGATTTTTGACCCTTTTCCCGTGATCCAATCGAGCTGAAACTTGGCAAGTAGACTCGTGGCGACGATCAAGAAAATCTATCAAATTTTCGTTTAAAAAAATTAATAATTATAGTATAATTTCGGATTTTTAGAAATTTTATTGTTTTTTTCAAATTGGAATCATTAGAAAAGTTTGATTAGCAACGGCCGGCGGCCCGATAACGTCGCGGAATATTTTCTAAATTTGAATTACTCCGTCGGTATACATAATAGGTACTTCACTACGAATGTCGAAAATCTAAATGACTGACAAATGTTTTTAGAATTTAATCTTCAAAGCATGAAGTGTCTTATCAAAGCTCTGACATTTTAGAAATATATTAAATTAATGTAAGTTTAGTGTTATGTTATATGTTTTAATTCGTCTTTAATTGTTGTTATATTTTACAAAGAAAGGGAGTATAATAAAAACTTGGTTTTTATAGGTTACTTTTTTTATATTCTTATTATAATTTACCACAGGCCTCGGGCTAGCTAAGGAGACAGGGAACATTTTTTATATTACAACAAACACTAAATAAATAAAACCTATCCCTAATGAAATATTGGTCAAAAAGCATTTATTTTGAAATATCTAGAAAAGTGGCATTTATTGAAGTTGCGATAAAAATACTTCCTAATTATTAATTGAGAATGGTAATTATTTTTTCACTTATTACGTTGTACTATCACGTAGTTAATTAAAATGATATGTAATTAATCTTACATACGCAAGTTTAACTGTTTGGGATAGTTTTTTATGAAAAATATATACCTATATTTATGCATACTCATATTTTTATACTTATTTCATTCATCTAAGTTATAATTATTATACAGCGTGTTTTCATTAAAAAAATAATTAATCAAACTAAGTTTATCTCTTGTGTGATAAAAAATAGAACTAACCTGCTGGTCTGGAATGCGGCTCCAGCCACCATTTAATCACTAGGCAAGTATATTAACTACTGGACCAACGAGCTACTCAAAGCAGAACTCAAATTACATAGGAGTTCACAAAATATCAGTTTAATAGATAACAGTAGTCCTACGAAAGTAAACATTAAGAAACGTCCATTGCCAGATAAACTATTTTTATTTTACCTCCTCATAAAGTTCGCCAGCAATATGAATTTTACAAAAGAATATTGAAGTTGATATCTAATATTTATTAGATATCTAATGATAGTGATAGATGTTAGTTGATACCTAACGTTAACAGATATTCCGTTCATCCATAGCATCTAAGGTGTAGCCATAATACCTAGCTTGGAAAAAACCAAATTCAAAATAAAATTATTTGCAACGCTAGAAAAATTTACTCGCAAAAATTATTAACTAAAATAAATTATAGTGAGAAATTAACTATAGAATTATAAGAAGTCAGAAAAAAGAGAAAAAATGGAATGTTAGTGATGCTTCTCCATAGCTATCGATATTACAGAACGCATAATTTAGGACATCACAGCTTTAACTAGCAATGTTGTGTCGGATTTTGAAAAACATTTAATAGAATATGACCATTCATTCAATATTTATATGGGTTTAAAATTTGTACATGCTAGTTATAAGATCCCACAGATAAATAATCTAGAAATACTTGAAATTAGGAAAAGTTCATTCATTCATTAGAAAAGTTAATTCAAATATAATAAATAGCCAAAAAAAAGTGTGAACAACCCACAATTGAATATATATATATTTCCACTTAAGAATCCATCACCTTCCAATGACATTCCATAATTAAAACCTCCGACCCCCCCCCCCCCTCACTGTTACACTAAAATACTCTTCGAACAATATTACTTTTAAAGTATTGTGGACTAGCTCTGTTACACACTGTGTATACGATGTATAAAAGCAAAGGCAGCAATGTCCAAAAGAAAATTTTAAAAATGTTTTGACTCCAGTCACCACGAATCACTAATTAAAAAATGCACCGAATTATACATGTATAAATAATTATTATAAAATAATTTATGCGTATAGGAAAAGCTTCAAGTTCGTTTTATAATACAGTTGTTACGGATGTGGAAACACATATCTGTAACTATTCGGCATCCGTTGCTATTCTATAAAATCTCGAATTTAGTACATTATAAATTAGTAATCCTCGATGACTGCATTATTACTTTGCTTTAATACATATGTAAATTTTGTCGATTCATAAAAAAATGTTTATAATTATATATAATCCCTAAAAACATCATAATGACAGAATGAAAACATGAATATTTTTATATCTTCATGTATAATTTATAAATATTTATGTATTATTTTCAAAGTTTGCATGCATGATAAAATTATTATAATAAGTACCTACCTTGGATTAATAAATTGAACAAAGATCTATTCTTCGCAGCGTTTCTTTGTACTCTCGGCTCCGTGTGTAAATACTTGTTTGGTAACAATGCACACGTGCTCAAATGCGCGCATTAAAAGGTGAGCGGCTACCTACCAGTTACAACATCAATTATTGGTCCGCGGGCAATGATCACGTACACCCCATAGAAAGAGCTGTAAAACCGAGACGCAAAAGTAAATTGTTTTAGGTAAAACATCAATTCGATATATAGGAATGAATGTAAAGCTGATCTTAGCATAATTAATAGAATCAAAAAAGGGTCGCTCAGATAGTTTGGGAGTGTTGACTGAATGAAAGAGAGGGTGACCGCGGAAGACGTGGCACGACCAGATTAACCAGATACTGAAAGATGGTCCCGTTAGAAGCCTCAACAGCCGTCGAGCTTGCATGCGAAAATGCAAGAATGTGGATGAGGCGAGAGTTGTAAGTCAGGGCAGAAGAGTGGCGCTCTATCCTCTCTGCCTACCCCCACGGGGAAACGGCATGAAAATAAGTAAGTACCTAAGTAAATCATTAATGGTTTGAATAATGAAAAAAAATAGTAATGTAAAAAAAAATAATATTGATTGTATTATTTGTAAACCTTTCCATCGTCAGGGTGTTTTATATGTCAAAATATCAAAATAAATAATGTCTTGTTTTTTTTTAAATATTTGAAAAATTATTTTTAAATATTTTTGCTGAAGTTATTGATTACTCGCAATTATTGAAAATATTTTTAGAATTAGGCTAGTAGTTAAATTTAATTCATTTTTAATAATATTTTGTTTACTATTACATGCTTTACTAATTTCTAAGAGAATAAAAAAAGTTAACGATACGTAGGTATACGTCAGTTTTCGGTGTTCGAAGTACTCAAATTAGTAGATTTGTATATTTTCACATATCTCTCTCAAAGTAAATACCTTTATTTGCGGTATCTGATGTCTGCAATGCCTTTAGAAAAGGGATTGATTTCTCCGATGCCTTCTCATCCAGGCGGTCTAGTCAGAAAGAGCTTCAAACGGATTAACGAAGTACCTACCGCAAACGTAACCTCACATTTCTCATGTTTCGACTAAAATTACATGAAATAAGTAGTAATGCTCTATTTAAAGTTTATAGAAAAATATTATTCCATATGCGCCTTTTAATTTCTTCTCCCACAGCGTCCTGATGTAAAATTATGGCAAAATTGTCAGTATCGCCTTGTTGTATCTTTGTTGTATATATATATTTTATTTACGCAACAGATTTCACGTTTTACGCTAACGCGTAAGTCACTAACGCTATCAGATGGCGCAAATAAAGAGCTTTAAAAAGTAGATAACTAGGTATAAACAAAAGGTTCACATTTTTTGTGAATTTATATTTGTGGCTTCTTTTCTCTATGTAACAATGTCCGTCACTAATGCTACCAGATGGCGCTGTTTTTACGTTAACATAAACATTCGACGATTTCATGTTAAATTGTAATTGATATTTTGTGAGAAATTGAAGCAAATTAAGTAGAATATAATAAATTTTTGAGTTACAAGACAGATAAAAATTTCATATTCTATCCAATAACTTATTATATGTAAAAAAAAATTGAATATGAAAATAGCTATATACAAGAGCATTATGTTGACTTTTATGGCACTAGAACATAAAAATAACCAATGAGTTTAAATTGGAAATTCAAACATAAAAAGTCCGTCATTTTTGATGGGTTTTGTACCTGCGTCTCGTTTATTATTTATTTATATTCTTGTCTTGTGTTGGGATAACAATCTTTAGATCCCATTGCTATTTTCAGAATACGGCCGATTATTATATATTCAGTAGTCATCTGACTAAATTTTCAAACGAGGGGTTTAATCAAATAAGGGATAGCCCCACCCCTAATTATTCACTGACTTCTGTAACTTGATCTTTAGAGAAGATAAAAATGTTTTTATATATTCGTTGAATATCTATTCTTAATTGTACCTCTCCGTAATAATATAATCTATTCCTTATTATTTTTAATGTTAGCTGCTAGCCGATGTATTTATGGTGTTTATGAAGTTAAAATGATGGGTACGTGCAGTGTGCTTAGAGGAAAGGTAATGAAGGGGAAAAAATCCGACTCGTAGCTAAGTGCTTCAGATTATGAACGATTCAGAGAAAATGTTGATGTGAATAAACTTTTATTTTCTTCTTCACATCAACGCCTTATTAACAAGACAAATCGTGCTATTTAGAAATTGGTCCGATAATTCTTAGATATTATAACATAACAACAAAAATATCTTTATTACTAAACAGTACTGAATAAATGAATAAATAAGTTGGTAACTTTTTCAAGAAGTAAACTAAAGTAGTTTTCAATGATTGTCATTAACAGTATCATTGACAGTTTACTTGTAATTAAAAATAAATAGGGAATAATAGGAACGGCAAACAAATGTTATTTTAAAATTACATTTTTTCTTAAATTTTTAACTAGATTCATAAGTAAATGTTTTTAATTTCAGAAAATATTACAGTTTTGTTTAAAAAAAAATTAGATAACTAATTTTTGGTAAATGCTATATTTCAATTACAACTGGTGCTAATTTCTAAAATACAAAATAGTACATCCCTTTGACACACCAAAACGTCGGTTATTTTGCCAACAAACAACATTAAACAAGATATAACTTAATTATTGAATTTAGAGAGAATTTGGGTAGCTGTTTGTGCAGTGCTTATGACTATCGCCTGGTGATCCAATGGTTGTTGGTTCGATCGCCATTCCATTACACTAAGTGAGTTAGTTCTATTTTCATCGTTTAGCTTATTTCGAAAATTGTAATAATATTAATGTGATATATATTCTGTGTTCGCATCTCTATTTAAGAAGAATATAACTAAATTACAAAGTGTATATCGAATAAATGTGTGGGTATGTCGCATAGAGTGAAATCACAGCTAGTGAAAATAATAAAAGTAGGGTTTATTTTAGAAACACAAAGATTATATACCATATTTATGTTTATTTTGGTTTCAAAAGTTATAAAATAGAAAGGAAAATAACCATTGCAAATAAAGGGTTATAAAGATACTATTGTGCATCGCGAATCAATTGTTTTCCACTGTTATATTATAAATAGCAAAATCCCGAAAAGGAATTAAATTTTTCGAGAATTAATCATTTTAGTGACATTACTCAAACGATAACTAAACATCTAAAATATTTTACTTTATTTAACGCGATAAGCGTACACTCTGGTAGAATGCAACACGGATAGCTGTCAAAATAAATTTGTTTTACTTTGTTTCGCGATCTGGACGGACAGAAATAAGCTTATAAACCGTTTCATATTTCTGTTCCAGTGGACGGATATTCTTGAATGGTGTTTATCAACAATCCCCCTATTCCACAGAATATTAATAAGTATCTTAAATAAATACGCGAAACCAGGGAGCGTGTTTGCCATATCGCTTATTAGTGCATTAAAATCGATCACAATACAAACGGCCAGCAAATACGTGGAACGATAATAAGGCGCAGCATTATTGTAACGGCCGAATCGAAATTCCTCTCAGTTTAAATACGCTGGACGCAATTAAGGCACTACCTTCGAACCTAATTCGCTCGAAGTTTACCATAATTAACTGTTTAGTAAGGCGAAGAAAAGCCTTTATTCAAATCAACCCGTTATCAACGGCACTGAACCATCCCGTGTAGGGTTCATTCGCTTTATGAAAGCCACTTGCATTAGTGTGAGTGATACTCTCTGTGACACGTAAATTGTGTAGTGGTATTCTTTTTTTAAAGCTACTCCATTGGCCACTTTGGTATTACCCTGATGGTCGCGCGGGGCGGTTGTGTACCACAATTATACCTGCTTATATTTTGAATTTAAGTAACTATTACCCATCAAATAAGACATACTTTTATTATGTATTTCAGCCGCCAATTAAAGCTGAGAGATCAGCGCTTTCTAGAATAGCATATTGATAATGTTAGTGATGGACATTATTAAAAAGAGAATTCTGCTTTTTTTGCTTCTTTTGCCTCATTATTATATTATACCACATAATAATATGAGCCATCTCGTAGCGATAGTGACGGATATTGTTACGTAGAGAATTATATATTTTGATTAATGATTAATACCAATGACTTATGCAATATACTAATATATGATATTATAAATTTTAATTTTCATTAAACTAAAATATACAAAAAATCTAAATATTAAAATATATATATATATATGTATTTACGGTATTTTATTATAAAAAGCATAAAATCAATGTTTTCATTTTATTTAATAACAATTTTGTAATCATACTATTATTGAAAACGGAACGAGAGTTTTTTTTTATTATACGTAATGTACCTATGTTTATTTTGGGTTTAGAAAATAAAATACTATTTATATTTATTCTTTGGGTGTATCGTTTACTCAAAAAATAATGTTACTTTTTTTTTGTAAACGCACTGTTATTCGCACTAATGCAAGTGGCTTTCTTAATGAACAGACTTTACATACAGAATATTTTGAGTTTGTTCAAATCTTTCAGAACAATTCTGAATTTCATGTCACATAGACATTATTAATCAGTTAATATATATTATAGAGACGAAACTATAGTTTTTTATGGGAAAGTAGGTATAGAAGTCTTTTGGGTGTAAGTCCTATGTACACCCGAAATACTTCTGTACCTACTTTCCCATAAAAAACTACAGTTTCGTCTCTGTGAGACATCTATAATATACATTAATGGACTTTACATAGTTTATATTTTTCAATGCAAATAGCTCTGTCCTCGCTAAATGGAAGCATTCGCCATTCGATACGCGTATTGTACATAAATATATTTCATATTCCTTTTATGGCATTTTCTGTCGATCCGTACTTTATCATGCCTATCAATAAAATGCTCATGTTTGGTCATAGACAACTGTATGTGGTTCCGAAGATATTTTATTAAAGAAATAATTAAATCGCTGTTCAAAAAAAACTTTAAAAATGTAAAGATGCATAAATTGAAATCACATTATTGAGAAATTTTTCGATATAATAATTTGTAATTATTTACATTTTAAAATATACTTCAAATACCATTAATAGGTAATATGAGTTTTCAAAATGATGTGTACATACAAGTTAGGCTAGAAGTATAAAATATTGTTGCGCGCGTGATTACAGGCAACTAAAATATTTTTGGCTTTGATGTGAATGACATCTAACAAAAATATACATGAATTTTTAAATAAAATTATTTTTAAATTTATATTTTAAGAGACTGTGGAGTGTTTAAACTACAAAGACAAAATGTTATATGTGACAAATCAACAAAAACAATCATCAATTAAATAGTTAATCTTCACCTCAGGTAAATCTGATGATAATGTATTTTGTAATATTGAAAAATAATAAGTAGGTACAATTATATGGTTATAATTAAGTAGGTACAATTGTTCGGTCATATTGTTATTATTTTTATTGTCAGTTCTAATGTTGTCTCTGAGAATGTTGAGTGTATCCATTGAAAGCGCTTTACTTTACTTTACTGTAATTTGTCACTATCAAATCTAACGTAGTATCGCTTTCATACTGACGTCACATTTGCGTTCCAGGCAATCGCAGGACGGCGGCTACTGATGCAATTACGTTTTGCGTATTATACACAACCTTATCAATGAATTCGAAGTCCATCCTTATACGCAAGCGATTCTAATTAACTAGACAGAGAGGAGCCCCACGCAATTATCGCCCCGTTCACGTCCATACACGTTCTCTTGGTATCTCTGATTGTTGAAGCACCCTAATGCAGCACTAGTAACGTTTACTTGGTCGTGCCAAGTCTTTCGCAGCCGTCTTTCCGTCTGCTTCTGGCACATCAATGCTTATGTCATATATATCTTTCTTACTTATCTCTCCTCATTCATTCGTGAAAAATATCCGAACCTCTGAGCGTAGTTAGCGTGTAACATAAAATAAATTAAATCAGTTTGTACTTGAATTTATGGAGTAATTTTATTTTCTCACGAAATGTACACACGTAGTGTTTGTTTTACTTTATCATATATAGATAGTATCGTGAGGAGTTAGCCCGACCTAAGACCTTACAACTATATTTTAGAAACTAATTGAATTATGTATAATTCTATTACATACCTACAGTGGGAAAGTCTATGGATTAAAACTTGGCATTTAAATTAAATTGTTTTATATTTACATGCACACAACGTATAGTTCAATTGTAGGAAAATTATTTTTATATGACGGATGAGATTTCGACATATGTGTGTGTTCTTCAGTGTGTGAAAACTATTATTACGATTTATTACTGCGTAATTTCGATTTTTTTTCCCAGATTTGCAACCTTAACCAAAAAGGTTATAATATAAATAGTTACTATGTTTTTACGAGTTTGCCGGAATCAAAATAATTTGTACAATAATTATGTCACCTGCAGACGAAAATAACACCATTTGTTTGAAATATCTTTTGAGGGATAAATATGTAGTGTTTAATAAATTAAGTGGTAAACAACCCCTACGCTTCCCGCAATCAGCCAGAACGAATATACACGCTTAAGTTGGCGGACTTACTTAGATGTTGAAATATTTATACATTTTGGCTATAGTTAGACACAGTACAATGATATAATATTTATATTATATTAATATGGAGAAGTTGTGTATACCAAGTTTCATATATCAGGATACAACTTACCTACACTAAACATTTAAATTTGAAGTACATATATGCATTAACAAAAACAAAAAAAATGCAAGGATGAATAATATCAAACGACAATCATATCCTGTCTAAAAGGTTCCAACACCGAGATAAGATTTTTTACCGAACAACACACTGAAAAAATATTTTTATTATTGTTGCAATCTTTTTATTTATTTATTTATCAACTCCCATGGGGACTTTACTATAATAGATAGTTTCTTATGTATATATAAAAATAGAAATGTAGTATTATCAAAACAGATTTTATAATACATTTTTAATAAGTCTTTGAGTAATCTGTTTTCACAGAATTTAATATACTACAACAAGTATTCATCAAATGTGCATAAATATAAATTATAAGTAAGTATACGATTAAATGTTATGTATTAAATTCAATTGTTGAACAAAAATACATGTAATTAATAAAACGTCCCATCGAGCATTTAATATATGTACAAATATTATTTCATGTATAATGAAGCGCTTGGGATAATTTTATTCAGAGTTTTATGTGTTAAATCCGCCTACACTCAAAGTTATGCACGTTTTTTAGAAAAACCTAGTATGCGTGAAAACATTCAAAAATATGCCAAAAAAAAAAACTAAATTTCGGAAGAAACCATTCGATTGTACACGAGATGTCATCGATTAAAAAACGCAGTTGACATTTAAGATTTTTATATTCGTTAAATTGATAAAAGATGTTTTACAAACTTGCTGGCTGTAGTGTGGTAGATAGAATAAAGAAAGGAGTGCTGAGATGGTTTGGTCATGTGGAACGTATGAACGAGGAAAGGATGGTTAAGAAAATATATGAGGCGAATGTTGAAGGCAACAGGAATAGAGGGCGTCCGCGAAAGACCTGGCACGATCAGGTACTACAAGTATTTGAGGATGGCCCTGTTAAAAGCCGCAATAATCGTAGAACGTATATGAGAAGATGTATGAATGTGGCCGAAGCAAAAGTGGTGTGCCAGGATAGAAGAGTGTGGCGTTCAATCCTCTCTGCCTACCCCTGTAGGGAAACGGCGTGATGGTTAGTTAGTTAGTTAGTTAGTTACAAACTTTTGGTAAATTTTCTTATTATTATTATCACAGATCTGCGAATCTATTTTAAAAATCAATTTAAAAATGTTTTAAATGATATTCATTGTGAGAGTAACTACCATAATGCACGTTAGGTATGTTCCAGTTTTTATTGAAGTATTATACATATGTAGAGATAATTGAAACAGGTGCGTTTTATGTGCTTACGCAATGTAATAATAAAAAAATATAAAATGAATAATAACATTCATCAGTGTAAGAAGGGAACAGAACCGACCAGAAAACAACCAGAACACTGCCCCCATTTCGAGTACGATAAATAAAATGTACGTACACGTATGCAATAAGTAAAAATCATATCTCAGATTTAATTTGACGCATGGGATTGCAATTGCCGCGATGCGTTCATGTGAAACGGAACGCATAAATGCTTTTCAACGGTTTTTGACCATAAAAGAATTGTTTTAATTTGTAACCGTGACAATAATTACTAGTTTAATCGACGACGTTGCGAGCCATTACACTTCCATAATCTGGATTTAGTTTTTACGACTCTCGCGAAAATACGAGGTGTTCTATGAGTCGGCCAACTCAACATCCCACTGGAACTATGAGGGCGAAAAATAATAATGATTAAACCACTGTTCACAATACTGTTGGATATTTACTGGGGTTTTTCCAAGGGTACATTGGATATTCAAACGTCTTTTGGTAGCTATTTGGATATTTTTGGAGAGCAAAATAACGAATGAAAAACAAAATTCTACAAAATTAATATAGTCAGAACATTTTAGGTATGTTATTTGAATTAATTCATAATGAGATCATTAATCAAGTACCTACATTAGTTTATTGTGGCTATTACTTTTAATAGTATTTTTTCAATAGACGTTGTTTTTTAAATATTATAAAATTTTGTTCCAAACCAATTTGTAAAAACTCTCTTGCAATGAAGCATATTGGTTTGCAATACCGTGTCGAATGCAGGATAAAACTTTGTCAGTGTTAAGTACTGGCTAGCAATACTATCGGAGCAGGGTGTCTCAGTGTTTGTGTTACATGGCAATCCCGTGTCGGAGTAATGTGTTGTCACGAGGTGTCTTGTGGTATGTGTATGTTTCATCCAGTGTCTGATTACTATATTTGCAGAATCTGCGACGAGATTGGTTTTGAAGCGTTGGACACCATGATGTTCTTAATTTGAGACATCATCTCTATTAATATTATTAATAGAGATGATTTGTTGCCATAAGGGTAAAAAAATATATAGGTACCGCCGGGGACTCGACCCCGAAATATATTGCGTGTAGAACGTTAGCGATTGCGCCACGGTAATTTTATTACTGTAAGTTTTTTACAATTAAATGAGATATCTATTATTTCACATTAAAAAATATTGCATTTTTTTGCAATTTATTATCTAAAAAACGTATGAGAAATAGGTACACGCTAGATGACGCTGGGACTTCCATTCCATTTTCGTTTTGTCAGCTTTTTCTCGTTCAGAAAATATTGAAGCAATCGATTCCTGATAAATTTGATTTATTCATCAAAGAACAATGTTGTCAAATTGCAACTTCTCGGTACTTTAACAAATTGCGTCTTTTTAACAAATTGTGTCTTTTTAACAAATTAAAAGAAGTGAATTTGTTAAAATATTACTGATAAACTGAAAATCAAAACTAAGGAATTTTTTTTTTAAATAGAATATTTTAAGTATATTAAAATTTTTCCAGAACACTACTGAATTTTATCCTCAGGGGGACATAATTAATTAAGATATATATTATAGATATCTCATAGATAAAGCTACTTTTTATATGGGAATACAGGTATGGAAATCTTTTTGTCTGTTAATATTTTTTTTAACTTTAAATTTTCAGTTTATCAGGATAATGAATAGTTGCAACGTGCCCTTACCACGACAATGGACATCATTTGATACCATTGTAAATGGATCGTCAACAATCGATCAGGTACTCGGCAGTTTACAAATAAGGCGCTGGGGCAAACAATGTCGTTCAATTATATTACACGTTTAAGACTTGTCGTTCATTAGACTCTTTAAACATTTACATGGAATGGTGAGTGTTTGGTAAATATCCGGCTAACTCGGTAAGAGCGAATCGCGAAAGTATTGCATTCGAACTACTGTTAGGGCTAATCTGTATTTTGGGAGAAGATTCCGATCGCAACATTAATTGCAAAAAACAATTGATATAGTTATGATAAAATCTCAGTAGTTAATCGCTACAATAAGAGAAGACCCGCCATTACCCAGGGCCATTTTATAAGCATAAGCTCCTATATCGGTTCTATTTATTCGCCGCCCAGTTGGAATTTTTTTTGCCCATTAGCTAAAGGGGCTGCTATGCCACACCGCCAAACACATCACACGGTGACACAGCGGATTGCAACACAACACAAACTTACCCCTCATTGTTCTGACAGGTATTATCTTATAGAAATTTATACAACCAAAATAAATAAATAATAAAGGCAATTAATATTTACTTATGTTGATCTCAGTGATTCATATTAAATATTCATGTTTTTTATTTATTATTTCGATCAGTTACCAAGTCTCATTACTAAGTTAATTTTTAAGATTTGTTATGTTCATATAATATTATTATCCTTTATATATATTTTATCATATGTAAATTATACCTATAACTAAATATGCAAAGTACTTTATGTAAAATAATTGAAAAGAAACGTGCCGATAAGCTGTACAAGGCTTAGCAGCATCGATGACAATAGAAGATATGTATAAATTTAATAATAAATAAAAAAATAGCTACACCTAAATGTAGTATGTAGAAATCAGCAGCAACAGAAGAAACACCGAGCAAATAAAAGCAAAGCAAGCTAATTAAAAGTTACAGGCGAAGAAGATTAAGTAAAAAATAAGTAAGTAAAAAATAACAACAGAAATCAACAGCAGCAATATATTTCGTAACATAAGCTAAAAAGCATGCAAATAAGTTAAAATATATAAGAGTAAAAAGTATTAGCAGATTAAATTAACATGTAAAAAACTAAAAAGATATATTATAGGTGTCTCATAGACGGAACTATTTTTTATATGGGAAAGTTGGTACGAAAGTATTTTTTGGTTGTCTATAGGGCTTACGACCTACCGTACGGCTGGCTTAAGTGATCAATTTACACAATGTAACGTTCACTAATTCCACTCATAATAGACCACCCACTCAATTTTTTTGGAAATTGTATATAGGTATGTATGTTTGTTTGATTTGCACACGTAGTTTCGTATGCGACTTGTATTTTTGATTGGAGTTGGTGTCGCCATTGATAATGAGATATCTATATTTTTGATTGGAGTTTATATTACAAATAAACAGTTATAATTACATATACATATAAAACGTCCAAAATTTTTTTAAAGATGCGGTGGTCCATCATGGATGGAATTGGTGAACGTTACATTGTGTAGAGTGATGACTTAAGCCAGCCTTACTATGGTCGTATTACTAGGTCGTAAGCCCTATGAAAATCCAAAATAAGATTTCTAAACCCACTTTCCTGTACAAAAAATAGTTTCGTCTTTATGAGACTATATCTTGATTAATGATGTTGCCGTCGGGATAAAATCCAGTTTTGCGTTCTTGAAAAATATGTACGTACTCAAAATATTCTGAAAAACGAAAAAGTATAGTTAAAAAAAATAAAAGCAGCAATATAAAAGTTAGATGTACCAGCAAAACGATGCAGGTGGTTATATAGGTACCCTTCAGTTATAAAGTTGCTACTGTTTGCTACAAATAATTATTTTTTCAAACACGCCACCCGCATTTTCGTCAATTGCGCAGTGGTGCTTTTGTTTCCATACATAACTCTAATATAGAAAGGCTTTATAACTTTATATCCAGCATCTAGTACCTACCATGGAACGATACGTGCCACGAGGAGAGATATATCGAGGCTAAAAATCATGCAGCCCACGTTTAGGCGATGAATTCATTTGCGTGGAAAACAAAAATAGGAAAACCTGATATCATTCCGCTGCACTGATGTCATCCGAAAATTTATTTTCATCATCGTCCATTTTGCGAAAAATCGAGTCTTAATATCACGACTTGACACGAAATGATACCCCGACAATTAAGCGCAGACATCTGCAAAACAAAACAAAACTAAACTACAAACTAAACTACAAAATTAAAAATTATGAGATAAGGATATTTTTGACAATAGTGGTGGACAATTTTCCTCCACGGATAGTGGGCCTGAGATGGGTGAGGAAATTTCACGCTTTTAACGGGAAATAGGATACATAATTGTAATGGAGTGCGCCTTGCTTATTTTATTAGGACCTTTGTCAATAAACAATATAAATATTCATGTGACTTGGTTTAAGAATGTGTTTAAATATTTATAGATCTGACATTAGAAAATTCAGATACCCGTAAGTAATTCACAAAAGTCCTTTGTCTGGTTACTGTGTTGACCAGCTTTGTCCAACAACGAGAACGAATATTTTCCGTTGGGACTCAAGTTTGTGCATTTTGAAAAAGGCAAGTCGATCCTCGTAGCTGTGAAGGTTACTGTGTTGGCCAGCTTTGTAGGACAAAGATTCTGTGCTACATAAGATTCTTTGACAAAAATATAAAAAGTGGAGCTATTGATTCTCTTTCTTTATCTGATATAAATTTGCATGTTAAACCCCGTATAAGATCCCCGGAGTTCTTTAGAATAAGCCAGCACTCTAATAATGTTGGTTATTTTTCTCCCATCGCAAGAATATGTCGTACTTACAATACATATTATGCTGACCGTAATGTCGATGTTGATTTTCTTGCAAACACTCTATCATCATTCAAAATGTCACTCCTACACAACATCCATTTTCTTGACGATAATCTAAACCCATAGAACACATTAAGGCTGGACATTCACTGCAAATGCATATTTTGGCGTTTTTTTACGAAAATGTGGTTTTTTATTATTCATTTATAATATCAGAATGTATACTCAAGACTGCATTTTTTAGGGCAATAACT
This sequence comes from Agrypnia vestita, assembly GCA_016648135.1. Taxonomy (NCBI): domain Eukaryota; kingdom Metazoa; phylum Arthropoda; class Insecta; order Trichoptera; family Phryganeidae; genus Agrypnia; species Agrypnia vestita. The sequence continues at coordinate 157,703 of JADDOH010007007.1, read as the reverse complement.
TAGATAGAACCTTTGTTATTATATAAAAGTAATAAAGTGAATATACAATAATTAATAAAATATAAACATTTATCGACTGTGAGTAGCTAGTATACAATAATTAATAAAATATATGCATTAATCGACTGTGAGTAGCTTGTTGGTCCTGTGGTTAGGACTCTCGCCTTGAACTTGCGACCGTGGTCCAAAGGTCGCAGGTTCGAATCTCACTCCAGACAAGCAAGTTAGTCCTATTTTCATATCACAAGCGTTTAGCTTAATTTGAAAACAGTAAGAATATTGATGTGACACGAATTCCGTGTTCACATCTCAATTTAAAAAAAAAGTTTTTTATACATATAAAGTATACTTCATTATCTAGAATCCGTACTAAGGAAATTAAAAAATATTCAATATTAATAAAATTATAATGTTTTAAATTTGCAAAAAAAAATTACGGTTTTTCTTGATTTTAAAGCGCTTTTTATTTATGAAAAGTGATGATTTTAAACAGTATATTCTATTTATTCCCTATTTTAAGATTTTACTCACTCAATAAAAATTATTTTTTTTAAGTAGAAACACCTTAATTGATATTAAAAATAAAAATTCCAAAGCATGAAATGTGTCAATAAATGACGTAATTATAAAAAAAATGCCGTCAGCAGCGGTGTCATTTATTGGCGCATTTATACTTTGGAATTTTTATTTTTAATACTTATTAAGGTGTTTTTATAAAAAAAACTTTTATTAAAGCTTCAAAATACGGGAATAAATAGAATATACTGTTTAAAATCATCTCTTTATATAGATAAAAAGCGTTTTAAAATCAAGAAAAAACGTAAAAATTTCTTGCTAATTTAAAACACTATCACTTTATTAATATTCAATATTTCTTAATTTCCTTAGTACGGATTCTAGATAATGAATTATACTTTATACATATAAAAAAACATATTATGGGTACATATAAATATTCATTAAAAATTAGCGCCGCCTAGGACACTGGCCGCGGCTTGTCGATTAATGCTTATATTTTATTAATTATTGTAAATAATGTTCAGTTTATTACTTTTATATAAAAACAAAGGTTCTAGTATACATTCTGATATTATACATGAAAAATAAAAACCCACATTTTCGTAAAAAAAACGCAGAAATATGCATTTGCAGTGAATGTGCCGCCTTAACCAATTATTTAGTTTCATATTTTTACACATTCACATTACATTGATACTCTAAAATATATACCTACGCATGTTTATGCCAGAGTAGGTTGAAAACACTTGTAATTGGTATAACGGGCAGAGTCTTTTTAATTATAAACAGGCATGACACGCTCATTCATACATTTTATGCATGATGGCATAACATACCTAATAATGACATCTAAATAATATCATAATAAATTGAACAACTCATTCTTATTTCATTTTAATGGATTTTAATGTGTCGTTTATTTAATAATTTTGACCTCAAATAAAGGTTGTAATAATATTTTTAAGAATACAAACATTGACTACATCAAATTATAGGTAAATGACCTTTTACCATAGTAATTCTGAAGGAAATCACACCTAAGATATATTACAAATAAAAAATATTTCATAACAAAAATTCAAAGATTCCAATTCATATTTATATAAAATATTTAGCCACGTATAAAATTAGACGAGTACCTATAATTATGAAAATCACATTACGTCATATTTTTGAACGTTGTAAAATGATTAATTTCTTCCAATATAAGTGCGATGCAGTTTATTACTCCCTTTATATTAATTCGTGGTGTCTGCTTGCTTGATGAAAAAACTTTGTATCGATTTTTAACCCTTTTCCCGTGATCCAATCGAGCTGAAACTTTGCAAGCAGACTCCTGGTGACGATCAAGAAAATCTATCAAATTTTCGTTAAAAAAAATTAATACTTTTTGGATTTTTCAAATTTTGAATGGTTTTTTTTCATACAACTTACTAAGATGCATGAAAATATTTCAACGCGACTGGGAAACACGGAACCTGATTATAGTACAATTTTGGATTTTTAGAAATTTTTTATTACTCCCTTTCGTAGCGTCGCTCGACCGAAGCCCAACGCGTAGGTTAAGCGCCAAACCGGTTTCCACTAGTAAATGAGAAAGGGAATATAATAAAAAATTGGTTTTTATGGGTTACTTTTTTTTATTTTTTATTTCTTGATTTACTCATATTTTTGTTTTTCCATTTGAGTATCTAATGTAATCACCAGCCGACAACCGAGGTGAACTTGAAATAAAGAATTTACCAACCATTATTATTTTCCCTTATATCTAAACATAATAATTTCATTGTCTGTCTGTCCGTAACTTGCTTGAATTTCGCTGAAATTACAACATTAGATAATTAGAATGTAACACGCAATCTGCGCGCAATACGCAACGGTTCAGGCAATACGCAAGGATCGCCGTACTAAATTGTACGGTATTGAAATTTTTATATTATTATTTTACTGTATTAGTATTTTAGGTTTAACCCATCCGCATACCAATATTTTGACAAAAAAAGGTGCTCAGAAATACTATTATCACATTTTAAGTGCACGCTGTCCCGCCCCAATGGGCGGTGATTAAATGGCGGTTGTTAAACTATGGCGCGCTCGAATTTTATAGATAAAGAAAAACTGTAACAGTAAGAAAACAAATATAAATAATTTAAGAAAGTTCAGCACTTAGATAAGAAATTCTTCATTCAAAACCACGTAGTTTAGGAGTAGGTACACAAAAAATATTGTTCTTGTAAAAAAATAACGTTCTCGACACAATTGTTTTTCACACATAAAAGTATATTATTTTTTTAATAAATACAAAATTCTTTGAACTCTCAGTCGTCAATTTATAAACTAAGGTTTTTTCGTGTGTGATAGATTTTAAAGCATTCCGGCATGCGTAACACTACCCCACAACGCTCACACTCCCATCTACTCGTACTCTTTTTTTTCTTGCGGAACATACTCTGCATTGTCGTTTGGCGAAGGCGTTTCCTTGTGCAGTCACAGGTATTGGTCTAGGGAAATGTGCCCAGTTGGATGCCTGCAGTCTGAGTTCGCCGTCAGCCGCAGGACGCCCTGTTCCTCCGTAGGGCGGCAATCTTACTCGTGCAATGAGTTGCTCAGCAATTGAAATTGACAATATTTCATGTTTATTTTTGTTATTTTTTTATGCAAGACATATGCATTAAATAGGCACACATCTAGAATATAAAAATATTTTTTTATATCCTTTCAGGTATCGACGCATCAATGGAAATGAAGCTAATTGTTGATCCATTTTATCGACTCCTCCCATACCTATATTGTACTCTATGTTAGGTAATGGTTTCATGACTGTGTCTCCTGTTCTACGTTTATGGGTAGCAGTCATTTCAACAGAATCATGATGGTTGATAAAATGCATGCCGGTTTCTTATCTTGCCACATCAATGCCAGCATTTTATGACTAAATTGAGATTTAAATTCACCTTTTTTTAGTCTTAAGTTCTTGAAACTGGGCGGCATTTGTTTTCTGTTTGATTTAACTGTCCCCAACACATTAGTTCCTGTAAACATTGGTAAAGGAGTGGCGAGGAATACCAGCTATCGAGATATATCGTGAAACCTTTGGAGAAATAGGATGTCATCAACTCCATTACGACTACGTCTGAAGCTGGCAATTGATCATCTCCAATTTTTTTGCCCGCATAAATACCAAACTGCGTGCAGTACCCGCAGGCAGATTCACATAATTTATAATATTTTAATCCAAAACGAGCTCTTTTTGATGGATTGAATTGAATAAATGAGAGGGCGCCGGAAATTTCATAAGACTTTCATCGATGGCGATGTCCGGATCCGGTACATATATAAATGGAAATTTCTGATTTACATAGTCGATAACATATTTTACTTTATGCAACCGATCGATGCTATCCGCTGTATCGTTATCTGCTGGATGTAAATATTTACAAATCTGTGAATATCTTTTAAATGGCATTACTGAAGAAAAAAACGGTGCCTCTATGCTCTTTCTTGTAGACCAATAAGATTGTAAAGTATCTTTTTTCACTTGAGACTGTTAAATGCACAAAGCAATGTACGCCTGTAATTCGTCACTATTTGTATTGAACCATCCCGTATTCATTGAACCCTTTTTTTCTCCAGCGTATTTATTAGTCTGAAGGGTCAAATAATCCCAAAAATCCATGCATAAAAATTTGTCAAGTATAAAAATGCATTGTATTTCTTCTGGCAAATTATTGGTAATAGATTGGTGAATTTTTCCTTCGCACGATACAATTTTGGTGGGAATAGCAGTAGGTGGGCAAGTGGGATTCCATTTACATGGATCTGGTTTTTTCCTTTTTGAGGCTTGTGCGTCTTGTTCAATTGTATCGGAAATATCACTCTCATCATCACTACCACTATGTCTATCAGAAACACTATCAGAACTGTTTTCTACTCTAGAAGCACTTGCACTGAGTTCTTCTTCAGTGTCACTATCCGATAAAAGCAATTATGAAATGATATCAGCATCCGATGAATTAGTTTTGAATCTTCTGCTCATTTCGATGGCTTAAAACTGTATGTGTATTATAAATATTATTTAGAATATTAACACGTACAATAAAAATGTACACACTTATTAATTATTATCAACAAATAAAAGAGATAACACAACGAAAAAGTTTGATTTTTTATTTAAGTATATGTCACATGAACCAATCAGATTGTTCAAATTTAAGGCGCTCTTGGTAAAATGGTGAGTTCAAATTCAATCACGAATTATTAGTCAAGTACGATTAAAACTAGAATCTTTTTACGAATAATTTAGTAATGTTAAACTATTTATGCATGTACAAAATGCATACTGATCAGAATAATCACAAATTGATGCAAAAACTTAAAATAATTAACTCGATTTTTCGAGTGCTAGCACTATATTCGCGACGCGCAACAAAAAAAAAAGACATTTGATGACATAATGAATTTGGATCATGGGATTCAGTATTGGCATTCATTATGTAAGGGGCCTTTGTGTTAAAATAATTTAAAATAATGTATGGCTCACGTTTCTGATAAGAAGATTTCTCAGACTTTTGACTTGACTTTGATCTCAAGACTTGCGGAGAACCGGGTTATATTAACCCCTTGCTCCTTCATCTGACGTAGCACAAAAATGCGAACCAAAAAATTAGGGTTGTCGAAATTTTGAAAAAAAAAAATTGAAAAATTGTGAGTTTTTAATTTAAATGAAATGGGGGGGGGTTTGTTTTGTTAGTTGGGGATGAATTTAGTTAAATTTAGGGGTTGGAGGATCCGGGTGTTGTGGTGGTGGTGGGGTGTGTGGTGTGGTGTGTAGTGTGTAGGGTGTGTAGAGGGGTGATGGAGGGGGGGGGACGTCAAATGTGACGAGGGTACTGTTACCATGGGGCAGGATTTGCAAGGACCATTTTCGGTCTCTTTTTGATTCTTGAATTTGGGTTGGCGTCATAACTAGCGAGTTGGTTAATTGACGGGTTTGGGTGGCCTGGGATGCCGGCGTAAAAACGTTCGGACAAATGTCGGATGAACAATCTTGTAATATGAGTTTAAACAGCTAATGCGGCTTAGTTAGACACAAGCGGTACTTTATGTTTGGATTCAAGTGGTACCTACTTTATGTTTAGATTCACCAAATCTTAATGACTTAATAAAAGTGTATCATAAAAATATAATAGTTTCCTTTTCTGATTTTACAAGATGAGTCACTTAAGATAATTTGTGACTTGAACACACACGTAAAGTTGGGTGGAGTTTGAAGCCGCCAAGAGTTGGCGGCTGGACGTATGCAACGTAAAATTTTTTCAGCCGCCGTATCATGGTGGGGGATATGCCGATGGGTTAAGCGAATAAAGTTAATAAAAAATAATGGTTCATGAATTTTCATCTCCCTGCAATTACTGTACGGTGTACCGTGATTTTTCAAGGGTGTATATATATTATTATTATTGTATGCTAGTATTATTGTTGTGTTTTTAAAATTAACACTTTTACTGTACGAAATTGCTTTAATAGCAATTATAGAACATTTAATATACAATAGAGGGCAGGCCTATGACACATATCAGACTGTATAAAAGGCGCCAAATTTAAATGTTACCACAAAAAACAATTTCTAAAAAATCCACTTCGAAAAATAAAATATAGAGGTATCATTACCAGTTGCGAAATCTATGTAGGTATATTTACTAACTTGTTAGTGAGAAAAAAATAACAGATGTCTCTAGCAGAGACCAGTGCAATATGTGAAATGTTCTTGATTCAAACATACATAATAGACTTTCAAAAAATTTGATAATGTGTGGATGTTCTTACAATGGAGTTGGTGAACGTTGCGTTGTGTAGGGTGATCACTTAAGTCAGCTCAGGTTGTAAGCCCTGGGCCATTGTATAAGAGACCTCCATCAACTTTTCCTTAGCTTCGTTTCTGTGAGACTTCTATAATTTATCCTTAATTAATAATTTTAACAATTATATTACATTCGTCAATTTCAGTTTTTGTCGTCTGGGCGCGCACTACGTTACTTTGTAACCTTCATCACCGACACATAAATATGTTGATATTCGAAGTCAGCACACACGCCGATCACAAATTGTTGGTAAGCCATCTCGAATTGCACCTCGACGTCACCATACATCACAACTTTGTCGAGAAACTGAACACGCGTGCGCCTACCCCGCTTTCCCCCGCGTGGTTACCGCAATGGGCCGAAAAGGATTTTTAAACACGTATTCGCATTATTAAAAACAAATTTAGAATATAAATATATCGCAGTTTTAAATATACTAAATACGAATGTATTGGTATGAAAGGAACTGGTAGCATAAATTATTACTGACGTCGGTCGCCATTATTTACAATATTGGCTTTTACAAGTTTTCTAAAAGAGTAGTAGGTAGGTAATAAATAGTGATTTGTACTTCATCACATACGAGAGAGTGATAATTAATAAAATAATCCTCTAAACGGTTTTGAGAAAGTTATGCAAAATATTTAATAATAAAGATTTTACGAAAACAACGTTATTTTTTCTACAATTAATAAGTTTGTTCCTACATCAATTTATGATATTGAATTTTAATTTTTTAATGATGATAAAAGATGATTAAAGTGTTTTAATTAAATGGATTAATTGATATATCATTCGCACACTACATACTCCTATACACAAGTCTCAAATTTGTTCACCGTAGATGGTTACTGTGGTGAAGTTGGTATCGCTGTTGCCGAGAAAGGAAAAGTTTTGGGCTAGCATCCCGGTGGTTATCAAATATTTTTGCGATAGAAAGATTTTTTCCGTATATCTTTCTGATCTATCTATCTTATTTGTTTTAAACAATTTTTATAAAATTAACTAATGTACAGGGTTTTACCTGTGTAAGCATAACTTTGAATAAGTACTTCAGAGTAATTACGTCCTTTAGTTTGAATTATTAGCTGTAAAAACTGCCGCTCCCTCGACAGCACACATTCTTTAGTTACGAAATGGGATTGTCAACGTAATCATAAGGTAAACGTATTGCTTATTTTTTTATTAATTAATCGGTAATTTTTAATTATGAATTAATTAATTAATTTTTTAAAGTAATAAATTAAACGGGTGCTACCGTTAATTAATATTTTTTTATTAATTAACGGTAGCATCCATTTCGACGAAATTTGATTAATTGAAACGTGATTTCCTATTGATTACTCAACCAACATGTGTAGAATCTGAGAAAGTTTTCTTACCGGCTAAAGTCTCGACAAATATATGTTTTGCTAAGCTAATTTTTTAAAAAGAGCTGATATGTAAGTAAATTATGTTCATACACTATTTAATTAAAAAATCTCTTATTTCAATATTAAAAAAGTATTTGTAATTATTTTCTGAGTGCCTACGTGTTTAGAATAATTTTATTCGCGTGGCTTTTTAGTAGCGCTCGATGAAATCTGCCAAACACTATTCTATTCGGATTCGTGCATACTCATACACACAATAGACAACCGACGGCATCTCGCTCCGCGCTCAGCCGTAACCTCAACCTCAACCTTTACCGATTATCGCGACAAATTTCATCGCCGCCGACATTCCGTGTTTTGAATGGAGGCGGGATTTCCGAAACGGACAACCCAAAGAAGTGGAGCGAAAATAAAAAAGTTGAAGTGTGCCAGAGTTAATCACAGGCATTTGCGCGACTCCTTGTTATTGTTCTCGGGTTTAAAAGCCTTCGCATGAATTGCCCAGGACCTCGTATACGCAATATCCGCCGCCATTGTTAGCTACAACACAATGCGTGTGTTTGTACAACAACGCCTTCTGTATTGCTTGTGAAATTGAATAACAAATAACAATTCCGCGGCGACTTATGGATATCAGTCAGGTAATAGTAAGCACTCGATAATAAATGAAATAAAAAGCGACCCGCATTTTCTTCTCGAAAAAGGGTAATTTTACACATTTTAAAACAACGCGTCGGGCGTTTTAATAATTCTTCGCTGTTCAACTGACATGTTTGTGTATTTCGACAATGATCTATGCAAACCCCGCATGTTTCATGAATTCAAGACTGGCTTATTAATAGGTATCTAAATAACCGAAATTCTAAAGTTTTATACTAATGCGAAAAAATAATACGATATCCCTAGATTTTATGATTTTGAAGTTTTATTAATAATTAATCCTGCGCTTGTAAACACACGGAGTTGACCTTGGAACCCGCGTACTCGTGACATATTCCTAAACTGTATTTGTTGATTTGTGATACTCTAAATTTTGTTCTGAAGTTTATTTTAATTTTTTTTTTCATAAAGACACTACTTATTTATTATTTCCTGATTGGAAAAATATTAGGTATATATAATTTCTTTATGATAAAAACATTACTTATAATTTAATTTATTTTTCATAAAAAGTGTATTGTGTAATCATGTCAAAAATGTTCATAAAATATTTATACTTTGTCCTCTCATGTCACTCTAGGGCCATCCATCAGGGTCAGTAACGGCCTGTTGACGGCCGCTCGTAAAAATAAAGATAAAATAAAATTGACTAGCATTATTACTTACCAAAAAATTGAAGTAGCGTAACAGTAGAATACAAAAAAATCAGCGAAAATACAAACGCAGCCCTAGTATAAAATATATTCCGTTTGTACCTAAATGCATATTACATTGATAACATTATTGTTGAGCAATGTCAATATCATTTGGCACCCGAAATTAATTTAAATTCAGAAAATAAAATGTTTCAAAACAAAAGAACTTAAAAAATATATTTTTGTTTTGTCATAATATATAATAAACGCATTTTTCTACAACAAATGTTATAAAGTGATACTTAGGCCTGCAAGGCGTCTGCCAGTTACTCCGAAATATTTACCTAATAGTTACCAAAGTATTAGGTACCTACATGTAGTAACAAAATATATTTATCATTATGAAAATCCAATAAAAATACAGTATAAGGATACATATATATTTAATAAAAATACAATAAAAAAGTACTAGGATCCAAATATAATTAAGTGAAATAAGGTACATACGTAATTGTGGATTAGCAAAAAAATCATTATGCATACATTAAAAGCGTTTTTTGTTAAATAGTATTTGGATAATCTTATAATAAATAATGAGTTATAATTTTGAAATGTAGAATTGGAATCATCCTTGTCATTTTGATAGATATTTGTAAAACTAGTTTATCTCCTTTTTATGAGTGAGTTATAGGTATTGTAGTATACCTAGGTACACGTTAGCTGATGACCTGATTTCAGGTGTTCAAAGTTTTTACGTTTTTTCTTACTGGCAATAATAACAGTATACATTACTACTGGATGTCTTCCTAGAACCGCATTGATTGACTGGCGGTGTTTTATCATATTTTTTTATGAATTTATTTACAACAATTAGATAGGTACTCTAATATAACATATTCTGAACATAGAATTTTTTTCGGATGGGGTTTATTTACAACAATTAGATAGGTACTCTAATATAACATATTCTGAACATAGAATTTTTTTCGGATGGGGTCCTTCCCGGATAAAATATGACGTCAAGAAAGCGTATAGAATTCTTAGGAAATTCTGATGTCTTTCCAAAAAGGGTAGAATGGTATTGAGACATGAAAAACAGTTATCCATTGGGTCTCGCAGTAAAATTTCTTACAAAAGCTACATTAGAAAAAATCCATTACAAAATTTTGTAACATTATCCGGTATCCACATCTATATTAGGCGTCTTCAATACTTTCTTGATATTAAAACGATAATCATGACGTTGAGTATTGATCCCGGTATCTTTCGTATAACTAAGCCAGTGATTTGTCATTTTAGTTTCTCCTCAGATATATTATTATGTCAAATTTTCATATGATTGATGCGGATTTTTTTAGAATGCTTAATTTATTTGATTGATTTAAATTTTAGTTCTCATATATGGTTATTTGAAAAACATTAACAACCTCGTAGGACTATATTCCTGCCTTGATTGGGTCGAAAATGTTCAAGCAGTCATGACCTAACATCTAATATCAGTCAGTGCCTTACTCGAATAAATTGACAAAATTCTCTATTTAGGTAAATATCTATATTATAATTGCCCCAAAAATGCCGGTCATGTCGCGTGTGTTTCCATTGCCAGCACAAAAAAAACAAATGGCGAAATCGCATAAAGTAAGGAGAAGAATGGATTGTTTTAAAATACATGTAGACAATATTTAATGTGTAGAAATATTATAACCGTAAAATAAAAATGGTCACTTATAAAAATAATGTACTTAGTATTTATACACGTTTATTAATAATTGTTAATATACATATTTGTGTTTCAAAATTGTTTGAATTTCGCCATTTTCTTTTTTGGTTATGTACCTACTGGTCAACCCAGCTGTCAGTGCGGCGCCGCGCCGGCGCGATGATAGCTACTATGTTGGCGAAATATTTACATTTTCTCTTTATACTATGAATCGCCTTAAAAAGCTACTTTTAGTTTGAAAAATGTTATATCACAGTGAATGAAATTAATCAAGTCGCAGATTTTAGATTACGAAATTACGTGCAGTACATAATTATGTATAATATTTAACTGACATATGCATGTCTTTCAGGTTAGAAAATACATCCACAGCGACAATCAAAAATGCTAAATTGTATACCGACTTTGTGCGACTTTACATTATTATTTTACGATGAAATTTTATTTGCTAGATCTTTCTTTAATTTTAATGCAAGAATATCCTTTAAAAATGTGAATGTTTTATTTTGATAAATATGAAAAAAATAGATTTTTAAGAAAAGGCGCCATTTGAATATGACATGAATATTGGACCACGTTTTTAATATGATTTTTAATATGTTGGCAAAGAGTGTTAATTTGACTATTGACAACTTGATAACAACTTGAACTGTTAATAAGTTTTAAAGCATGTTTGAAATATTAATTGTAAAACTCCGCTCTGACTTATTAATCGGTTATAATACTGAATAAATACTTCGTTTTAATTATATCTAAACTAGCCGTACACTCGTGAAAAATCACGGGTCTAAAAATTAACAACGACCCTTATGCGTGATCTGCCCCACAGGCTGGTTGCGTGTCACACTTTGATTAACTTAAGTTGTAATGTTGTTACGGATGTTGCGGACCGACAGACCATGAATTTATTATATATAGATAGCCGCCATCAAGACCTAATAGACCTATCCTCGCAGCACCTATCACTTGTCGCGAAGCGACTACCATAGCCGACAGCTTGGTCTTGCAGCAAGCAGACACCGCGCAGTGACCACCATTGGCTGCGAATCGCCCACCATAGCCGCCATTGGCATCTGCCATCGGCGACAGCCGATTGTAGACACCAATGGCCGCGCAGCAGCCACTACCAGCCGCGAAGCGGCTACCATAGTCGACCACATTGTCAAGCAGCGAAAAAATAGTAGTGGCCTTCAATAGCCGCGCAGCCGGCTACCATCGGCCACGCAGCGGCCCAGACAGCCGCCCGCAGGGCCTAGCAGCAAGTGCTTAACTGCTAGTAGTTATTAATTACACCTGATGATAAGAGGGACAACTCCACTCGAAACTGTAGTTATGATAAAATTAAAAGCGTGTTATTACAAAAATTAATTTAATGTTAAGCAAAAAAATTGTGTTGCTCTACAAAGTTACTGCCATATCAATCATTAGTAGGTATGTATCTCAAATTTCAATCACATGTTGGTTTAACGGTCTTCTCGAATGATAACCGTTTTGTTTATGGGTCCTGCCCGCCGCGTGAGCATTCGCGAGATTAAAATATACTGAGATAACGTCTTAGCCCACATACGTTGCAGTATAGCTCAGAGATAAGACCTGTTACAATGTATACTTTTTTTGACAACTTCTGTAAATCATAATTTTCGCAATTTGTTAGCATTAGTGACGGACATTGTTACATAATCAATTCTGTATTATGATTTTTCCTTTTTGTAACTCGTTATTTTATATACCTACCCACTATTTGCGCCTAGACGTGCAGTGTAGGTGTAAGTTCAATACTCGGACTGGGAAAGTTTACCTGTAATAATAGTTGATGACGTATGCTGGAATTAGGTAGGGGGAAGTAAGGACAGAATGACTTATATGGATAAAATAATAACAAATAAATAACATAAATAATAAATAATAATAAATAAATAACAGCGCACCTAATGAACCTAATATGCAGGCTTCGGGGTACCGGTCTCTATTGGATCATATGATCTCAACGATACCTATTAACCTGCCAAAACATTAGCGCACTCTGTTTATTCGTGCCCGTACAGTAATAATGTATGCAGGTATTTTGAGCCGTTAAAATTATTTTTACCTCAGTTTTTTCCAATTTTTGGTAGGTTTTCTACGTTTCTATATATTTAATATATTTATTTACAATTAAACCGATAGATTATTAGATATTTTGTGATAAACCGTTTTTTTTTCACAATTATTTGATTTTTTGAATTGATTGAAGTTTTGGGGTAAATATAGACATACTGATACAATGGACAAAACGACACATGATGCGAAATAATATTTTGTTTTTTTATTTGACGTTGTCAATGAGAGTATGCCACGCAATTGCAAAAAGATAACCGACTGTCAATTATGGAACTATGAATCAATGCAGAAGGTAATATTGAAGCTGTCCAACAAATTAAAATGGGCTGGTTTTTAGCTACAAGAATATTTGATGTCCCTTGAGCTACTATTTGAAGACATGTAATTGTGTATTACCAAAGGATATCAAAGGACTGGGAGGATTCAATCTCAATTTTGGCTCGTCTCGTAAAGAGGTTCAGGAGTTTGCCTCTTTAGCAGAAAAAATGGCTTTGCTCATAAATTCAATTCAGAAAGAAAACGAGCTGGGCAGTAATGGTTAGGTTAGGATAGATTAGGTTAGATAGTTAGTTAGATAGTTGTTTTCAAATAAGAAGATCTCCCCGCGAACACCTGAATTTACTTCTGCGGCTAGAGCTCAGGCTTTCGATAAGCCAGAAATTGAAAAGGTTTTTAAGATTTATTAGGAGCTGTTGAATGTTTATCAGTTTGGAGCAAGATTTATAATATAGATGAATCTGAGATCACCACAATCCAGAAGACTCAGAAAATTTTGGCAACGACTGGTAGAAAACAAGTGTGTTGTCTCTCCAGTACTGAACGTGGATCTAATATTGCGGTTGTTAAAAATGACGACATAGTTGATAAATACTTCGTAGCTGACACGTAGGAGAAGGATAAAGATTGTCCACGCATTTATTGGAACACCTAAACACCACCATGATAATGGAAAGGTTTTTCCGAAACATGTAGGTGTAATTAATGAATATAAGTAGATTAAAACAAATAATAAAATAAAAAATTTAAAATGTCGATCTACAAAGTTGCTCAACCAATTGAAAACAAAGAACTCTGTGTGAATTATGTGGTTTGTTATTATGTCCGTAATTCATATATAGTTTTACCCATACTGTATGAACAAAATGGTTTTTGGTTGATTTCTCATATATAATTTGTTATTTGTTAATCCTCATTTTCTTAGAACCTATGCCTTACGTAGATAATAACCAAGGATGTTTATTAAAAAATCCTACTCTTTCAGCTTTTATAATTAAAAAATATATTAATCAAAATAAAAATACAATGTCATTTTGTCCGTACTTCCTCTACTCGTAGAAAACGAATCGAGTCAATGACATCTTTTTGATTACGTAGGGGAAATCGCAACAAGGCACGAGCTGTTTTGAATTTAACGCTTCAGTTTTCAATAGCCAACTAGGATCCACCACACTGGTGCTCTCGGCATGGTTCTCTTGCGGTCATTTCTGGAGGGCGCGGCAGGTATTTTATTTACATTTGATAGGTTCTGAACCACTCGTGTTCTATATCTTCATTACGGTCCGCATTTTATTTTTACGCACGAATAAGATTTTCATTACGAGACATCTCCGAGGCGGGAATTATTCTTTCACTGTGTTCTTTGGGGACATTTCTCACATTTCATTGTCATTTCTCATAATTTAATTTCTCAGCTTTCGTAGTCCATTGTGTACACACCGAGTATCGGAGATTCATCGCCTCGCACTTATTATATTTTTTATTATTATTATATACACACATGCTTTCACACCTTATTTCATGCTTTCTGTACGTCTAACGTCAAATTCATTGACCACTAATGTTCTGTTCGTCAGTTGGGCGAATTTGAATCTACCAGCAGAATTAAAACGGAATAAATTTTGCTTTACATTTATTGTGTTCTGTTTGTTTTCGATTCGAGTCGCGCATACCTCGCCGTCGAATCAAATGCTTATTGATTATTATTAGTTTTAATTTATCGTCTCTTTTTAGTGATCTCAATAGTTTATCTCCAGATTAAAATCTCAACACATGTATACCTTACTGAGATATGTTCATATTTTTGTTACAACTTGTAATGCCACATTTAACTTATATTTTATTTTCGCTGACCCGATGCATTCGTTCGATTTAATTGTGTATTATCTTTTCCACCAGGCCTCGCCTACCGCTCTCCGATCCACCAGACCCTGAACAGCAACCAGACGATAAAAGAAGAACAAGACGGTGCCCGCCTCTGCACGTTGCACCAACCCCATTTGCAGCTGTCGCTGAATCAGCAGCAGCAGCTGGGTCAGCAACCGTCGCAGCTAAGTCAGCAGCATTCTCAGCTGAGTCAGCTCCTGACCAGGGACAGCTACGGTCTCAACAGGAATGGTCACAACCTGGGCCGCAATCACAATCACGATGCCCAGTTGATGCCGCAGACCGTCGAACACCTGCAGCAACCCAATGATCGAGAGAGCTCCAATAGGTGAGACTATGATAATCATTTTATTGGGCGTGGTCACATTAGTAGCGCCTTAGTTCTCCGAATCCATAATGATCACAATTAGTAGATGGGATAGATATAGGAGGTGCCTGTGTTTTGAGCAGGGTCCTAAAAAGTAACTATGCAGGTTTTGCAACGGACGGTATTTACTATAATACAATAAATAATTGTATCGGGGAAGGGATTGTGGTGGCGTATGTGATATGGCGCAGGGTCCTAAAGAATAACTATTTGAAATTTGGTTTGTACTATAAGACAAACGCTGTGGGATTGTGTAAAGAATAGACGGATATAAATATATTTACGTATGTATAATATATACAAGTCAAAAATTTCGACTCCAATTTTGAGAGCTGAGACACACGAGATCTCTTGACTAAATAAAATATTCTTTATTCACTTTTCAGCTGTCAAATTATTGGAATAACTTTTACAATATTTTTTTTTTAATCAAAACATATTTTATACGTTTCGTTAAATAATTAAAAGTGCAATATTTTGGTTTTACAATAAGAACGATATGATTTTAAAATGAAATAAAACACTAGGAGATATCTACAACCAAAAGTTTTTATTTTATTTTACGGCACAAACAATTAAATTATATTTTAAATAAAACATCATTTTAATGACCATCTCGGCTTTGTTTACAGTACCTGTGTGTAATGAATTTGTTGAACCCAATTTTCGATGACTATCACATAAATTGGGCCCAAAGTCGTAAATGCAGCGTCCGATATTTAATTTCACACCACGTGTTTGTTTGAGTAAACCAGCCATTCGATTTCAAATAATCCCACAAAAAATAATCCAAAGGAGTTAACTTCTTGGAGACCATTTAACAGTTGAATTTCTTGAAATTATTGATTCACCAAAATTTTCTTGCAAAAAGTTGATGGTGACATTAGCAGTATGACATGTGGCACCACCATGTTGGAACCACAGGTTATTTAAATCAAATTCATTTAGTTTTGGCCGCGAAAATTCTGTCAAAATCACTATATATCGCCCAGCATTTACCGTAACGGCATTTCCAGCATCGTTTTGATATAATGGTCCGAAGATACTACCATGCCAAAAACCACACCATACAATGACATTTTTTTCGATGCTATATTTTTATTTTTCAATTTGTCTCGAATCTCCCGTGGATAACTTTCACACCAAAATCGACAGTTTTGTTTGTTGACAAAAAGCCATGTAACCAAAAATATGCTTCATCCAAAGAGATGATTTTTTAGTAAAATTACGATCAATCTTAAGTTTATCTAGAGTCCAATCAGCAAACTTACGACGGCTATGATGGCCTTGTATTCAATTCTTGGGCCAATGCAACAGATAAGGGTGTGAACACAAGTCTTTTCGCAAGAGACGCCAAGCCGTCTGTCGTTGTTGGAATGAATAGGACCGAAATAGAAGCTTTTGCTTATAAAATGGTAAGCGATGGGTCTGCCCCTCATTGTCGTTGTTGAAAGTTCCAATTCCTGCGAACGAGGAGTCGATAGATTTTCTATATCTTCTGTAACACTAGCTCTTACAGCAGCAATTTTCTCCTTACTTCTTGCATTTCGTTGTCTTATTTGTGGATTAGTATTGTGAAGAGTAAAATGCTGTTCAAATTTTGCAAAGATTCGCCTATAAGTTTGATAAAATTCACGTTGAGTATTCATTCAAAAATCAATGCTTATTTTTTTTTTTTTTTTGGATGATTAGCAAACGTATTGCAAGCGTGCCTTACTGTAAAATATAAAATAATAAAACATAAAACTATAAAATAAATAAAAATATTAAATCAGAAAAACTATGGTTGCTATGATATTTTAAAATGATATCATTCTAATTGAAAAATCTTTTACAAAAGAGCTGAGTTGATAAACTCCATCTGGTTTGGCAAGGTGAACGACTGAAAAGAATTTGACACGATGATTTGCGGATGTTTTTGACCTTGCGCGAACCCGAGATTATGATGACTAATTGGTAAAACGTACTCACCTAAGTACGTACTTACACCATGCGACCACAGTGAACTTTTATTTTATAATAAACGTAGTAAATAATTTCAAATTAAATGTTGGTAGGTAGGTATTCAAACTTTGAATTTATTGGATTAAAATACAGAATTATAATAATTCCCACACAACAATTTAAAACACATATGTACATTATTTTTATACATTTTAGTGATTTAACTTACTTTATATTGCATTATTATGTAGAAACTATAGTAGAATATTATAAGTAAATTACATATGTGTCGTATATTTTATTGATTTAAAAAAAAGACATCGTCTAAAACCACTAAAAAAATTGACTATTGACTATAAAATGGATGAAAGTTTACCAAAGTAGCCAGGATAAGCCTGAAGGACTTTCAGGTACCTACCTACTGCACCCCAAACAAATAAACAGAATATAATGGCAGTATTTCTCTAAGTGTTTCTAATTATTTGATTATATTTTTAATACTATATAATACTAATGTAATATGTACACAACAAGCTTTGATCTTATCACATCCCTTAGAATATATTTATAAGTTTTATACATATAGTACTTGCTTTCTACTTTATATTATTAGTTTATTGTTTGTATTTTTTTGGGCATTTACTATGTAACAATTTATAAACATTTTGTTTGAAGTGTTCATTCATTTGATACTTATTTCAATACAAATTCGCTACTGATTTTCGACACGTCTGTGTCATTTACATTCATTTTTTAAACTTTTTAAAAACTTACTTTGTTTTTTTAGTTTATATTGTCATTGCTTTATATCGTTTTTCTTTATATAGTAGTCCTATGTACTTCCTAGTAATTGTATGTTGTGCTTGACAAGTATTAGTTCACTTATTTTTTTGTAAAAGCCCTGAAGGGCATTAATAATAAATAAATGAAATTAAAAATATATATATATTAAGGGGTTCCACGACCAGGGAAGAGTATAATTTAGTTAGAAATTGTGTGATTTTTTACAACGAAGTGTTTATTTTATTGGCATTTATTAAAGTACAATACATATTAACTATTATTATGTTTAAAAAATTTGAAAAAAAAAATGGTCGGGTCATATCTATTTCCGTAGAAGTCCTTCGTGAATGATGTGCAACTTTTCCAGGTACACGTTTGTTCCAGGCAGAAAAAAAGGCCGTGTACATATTTAGAAATGAAATATCTTGTTAAATATTAATAAAATAATTCTTATAAATTCCTATAAAAAAATAAATATAAATAATCGGTGTACGAGTGCTATTATGCTTCGCGTTCTATGCAACGGTAGGCGTCGAGTAATACATCGAATGAGCGCCTCCATGTAGGTACCTACCAGAAATTTATTCTGGTACCTACTTACATGGAGGCGCACTGGAGCGGGGTTATATCGGGAACACGAATTGAAACACTTAC
Organism: Agrypnia vestita; assembly: GCA_016648135.1. Taxonomy (NCBI): domain Eukaryota; kingdom Metazoa; phylum Arthropoda; class Insecta; order Trichoptera; family Phryganeidae; genus Agrypnia; species Agrypnia vestita. The sequence goes on along the minus strand of JADDOH010007007.1, from coordinate 138,924 downwards.
TGACAATAATTAATGTATTCACAAACGTTTACAATGGAAGTTAATAAGTAAAATTATCTAAGGTTAGAATATACTAGGAGAGCGCAAGTATAGAATAGTACCTATTGTCGAACTCCCGAAAAGTGAAGTTAAGTTATATGATGTCCGAGGATTGAAAGTGGCCGGTTGGTCTAAAAGTGGCGCCCCTTGTACAGGAATAGAAGTTCAGGACTATGTCCCTCTATTGGCGGTTTGGTGGTGAAGCGCCGCCTGGCGTCGTCTATATGATTTAGTGACCGACCGTGGTGTCGGCCGTCGGATGTCGCCTTATCAGTGTGTCCCTTCCGGAGAAGCGCTTCCGCCAAAACCTCCTTGTAAAAAAATCACACAATTTCTACCTAAATTTAATTCTAAACTCTAAACTCTATTAAACTCTAAACTAAAAAAATTTATACCTAAATTTTATTCTAACCTCTAAACTCTAACCTAAACCTTTGAGCAAAAAAATGAACCAAGAAAATTATTTTGCTGCAGTGGATCTTCCGCGTCTACCACCAACCCGCCGACTCCGTCCGTCGCGGAAGCGACTGCACCTTCATCCAACAACCAGTCCAAGCCGCCGTACTCGTACGTGGCCCTCATCTCCATGGCCATAGAGAGCACCGACAGCAAGAAGGCCACGCTCAGCGAGATCTACTCCTTCATCACGGAAAGATTCCCCTTCTACGAGAAGAACAAGAAGGGCTGGCAGAACTCCATCAGGCACAATCTTTCGCTGAACGAGTGTTTCGTGAAGCAGCCCAGGGAGGGGGGAGCCGAAAAGAAAGGAAATTACTGGACGTTAGGTGAGTTTCATAGCGGATCGTGAAAAAATGTAGGCAATACTTTCTCACGATATAATATATTCATAATATGGTCAATTTCCTTGCATACATCATACATCCTGCGTACTAGAATTTGTAAGTCCTGTTCCCAGTTTTCCATTTACAGCATTCAATCAAATCGCTCATTTTCGCTCCTATATTCATACATTCCAGTTCTTTCTCACAATTATCCATATACAAATTGAACACCACGGAAACATTACGCAACCGATTAAATAGTTAGGAATTAAAATTGATTACGTATTTACTCTTTATAATGATTTAATTTTCTCTCGGTTCCCATAATGAATTATAAATAGGTATTACTTTATTTTAGCTTTTTCTGATTTATTGTCTATCAATAATGTAATAGCTTTGATGTAAAAAAAGCATATAATAGCATATAATAAGCATATAATAGCTTTGCAGCAAAAAACAAAAAAAAAAGACTTTCATTTCAAATACAAGGACCTTTAGAAATCTAGGTAATAAGGGAGCAGCCATTCGAGTAGAAATAGGGCATACAGGTTTTTTTGTAAGTAACTACAGCAACGATATGTAAATGGGAAGCTCCCGTAATACCTACGGGAGTAACCTAAGTTTACCTAAGTTTGTAATAAATATTTTTTAAGTGCATAGGTCAACATTCCTACCAATATTTTTTATGTAATTTTAATTTCTTTATCATTTCAATGATGAAGATCCTCACTACGAAGACATGTTCGAGAACGGTAACTACCGCAGAAGACGACGTATGAAAAGGCCATACAGAACTTCTGCAGGCTACTCCAAGCTCTACGACGGATATCACCACATGCCTCAACATATTCCGCTCTTCGGACCGCCCAGTCCCTACCCTGCTACTTATTCAAGGTATGATCCGAGGTAAGATCAATAAATTCATGCAATAATAAAGTGTCTGTAAAACTTATAACAAAGTTAGACTATTCTTGTAAATTTTAAATTATGTTTAGAAATTTATTGTTTCGGAGGTAAGTTTATAGAACTCCATAGTCACACATGGAAAGAAAAACACTTGATTTTCGTTCTACTTTTTTTAATTTTTTGAGACGCGTTTCGTCTAATGAGGGCATTATTAATGTAAATATTTTACATTCAACAACTTGTATTTATATGACAACTATTGAAAAGAGATGCTGTATAATTTTAAGAATTAGTGAAGGTTTTTGTATTTCAAACAAACAATAATGAAAGGTTCATAATATATTTAAGGAAGAGGATAGCTTTACAATTTGATATAAATGAGATAGACAGCATTATTTTTGGTAACAATTATACACTAAGCTAAAAACGAGTGTTTTTCTTTCCATATGTGTAATATTTTAGGCTATAGAATATATCTAAGGTTCTATAAAATACGAATTCCCTACGATCCAATTCTCTAACGCAAACAGCTTTAAAATAACACAACAGCTTTTAAAATAAAATATATATTTGACCCTTTCTTTACCATGCAGTAACATATGTTTACTGAGCAGTTATGTTCCCGTAAATATACCTACAATTCATATTTAAATTCATCTAAAAAAACATTTACATCTGAAAATGACTAATGTAAAACCGATTATGTAAATTATTAGTAGACTATATACCTATAGACTAAATTATTAGTAGACTACTGTAAAATCGATTATTTAAAACGAATCCTACAAAAAAAAATAATTTTTAATTCTATGCGATGTAAAATGGGTAGGTACGTCGGATGAAAATAGTTGGTATAAAAAATGCCATTTGTGGCAAGACAAAAAAAGATCAATCATAATTTCATAGTGAAAATAATAACAAAGACAGTGTGTTGTAAGAACACAGTTACTGGATTTTATTCTCAGAGGTATGATTAATTAATTAAGGATAAAATATAGAAGTCTCACAGAGACAAAGTGTATGGAAGTCTATTTTACGATGGCTCAGAGTTTGCACCCTGCGTGAGTTGGCTTAAGAGATCACTCTACACAACGTTCACCAACGTTGCGTTCACCAATTCCACCAATTCCATAGTAAGAACATCCACAGATTATCAAATTTTTTTAAAGTTCTATATATATGTTCGAAACAAGAATCATTATTATATTACTACGGTCTTTGCTAGAGATATCTGTTGATTTTTTTTCTCATTACACAACTTTCGTAAATAATAATGAAACCACTATATTTTAGTTTCAAAATTGAGTTTTTTTTAGCAATATTTCTTTTAACGTACATATATATGATATTCTTTCGAATTATTACATATGGAATTATTACGCCTGAAAATCAATATTATTAATTAAATGATGAAGAACGTTGTGTTGGATAGGAGCTAATAAGTGCATTATAATAAACGAATTACATTAGCAAAGTCATTTTTATAGTAAAAGTACGTAAAAGCCACACTTTTTTTACATTTAAAATGCTAAAATCAGTCAACATTATATGAGTTGACATAACGGCGTAGGTATTTTAATAATAATAATAATTAGATCATTTATATAGCGCTGTTTTCGCGAGTTCTCACCTCAAAATCGCCTTATAGGTACACAAACAAATATATTACAAAACAACTTACTGGCTTATTTATTATTACTTATTCACTAGATGTCATGCAAAAATGGAATTAACGCTTAAAACAATAATAGTTGGGAGTGCCTGGAAGAATCAGGTATTTTCGAGGAGTGCAAACCAGGAGTGGAAAACATATTAGGCATTAGTGTTGTAACGGTCTAATTCTATAGAATTTTTATTATAGTACCTGTAATAAAAATTTAATTTATGGAGATTTTAGGAAGTATCGTGTTAGAATCAAATGATGTTCGAATGAATTAATCTAATTTTACCAGATAATGATTTATTCTAATATTTTACGCTATAAAAACAGATAAATGCTTATACCTAACGCGTAGAGTTCTCGTAGTAAATATAACGAATCGGAACGACGCTTCGATAATAACCGAATTTTAACTTATTTTTTCTACAAATACTAGTCTTGTGTAGGTATTTGTTTTATAGATACTGTAGTATAATATACCAGTTATACGGAATATTTGCGAGAATCCCACGAACCAGATCGACGTTTCAGTTTTCTTCAGTCCATTTCGAGACATTCTAAACAGTAGGTAATTTATGTAAAGACGAGGGTTTTTGTAAATAAAAGTCGATCAAATTATTGCCTACTTAGCATCAATTTGTATTTTTTTTCAATATTTCTGACTTATTTTCTGTAAAACTGTAATCACTACATTAATTTATATGGAATATTAAAATATTTTATACAAATTTATAAAAATCGATATAAATTGCTTTCATGATAGTATATCTAATTCTAAATAATGATAGGTAGGTAAGATAAATATTGAAAAAGATGTCAATTTTGATGTCGTTTATCTCCATAACTGTGGACATTTCACCCAAAGTGTAAATAATATTTTATATTCGTAATTGAATAAAGTACTTAACCGAAGTTCTTGGTACTAACTGTATACGATTATATTTCACTATTGGATAGGTACCCCTGTCTTCTATACAAAGCCGGTTTTAGCTCCGCCCCTAAGCCCACAGATATCGTTATATACCGTACCGCAGCGGAGAGAAGATAATTTGTCTTACCTGGTGTATGTGAACGTAGACCTGTCTCATTGGTCGGTGCTCTCAGGTAAAACGGGTGCAGCGAAGCGCGACACACCTTGTAAATTATCTGCTTTGAATAGTCAATATCACGGTTGGGTACCGTATGACATTTGGGCGGATACAATATTGCAATGGATTATACATTTTATTTTTCTTAATATTAACATAGTTCAAGTATTATATTATAATAACATAATCAAATATAAATATTAAAATAAATATTTTATTTATTTCTAGTACTTTTATTCCAAGTACTTATCGAAATGTAAGAAAACTTTTGTACCTGAATTTTGTTGTCATTATGATAAATATTTAAAATACAGACCAAGTAAAATCAAAACAAAGTGAACTACATGGAAAATTATTATAATTTATTCATCGTCCATTTTGTTTAAATTCTCTTAGATCTTTAATTAATTCCTTTATTGAAGTAATCCGAGTGCAATATTTGGTTTTATTTTATTTTTTAATAAACAGATCGGTAATAGGTCATTATTGACCCTAATAGATGGTCCTAGAGTGACATTAGAATACAAAGTATAAATGTTAGATTGCTATTATTACATTACTACCTACTAGGTAGCTGTAACCCGTTAAAAATGACGGTACCTTTACATGACGGTAACTAAAGAATAAGTATTTATTTATTTGTAGCCGTCACCCATGAAATAGTAATAACGACTTTTATCAAAATATTAGACACTTTTTTTATATTTCCCCGGCAGTTAATGGCACCTACTATTTTAATTATACTCTGGCATTTGTGGCTATTGTGCGTGCGTGAAACTAACGCGACAACATAATTAAATAATTAATATTATAAATATAATAGATATCAAAATAAAATAAAAAATAAAATGTGAAAAAAATTTCCGGTGCCGAGAATTGAACCCGAGTTCCCCGGTCGGAAGTCGGATGTCTTACCACTAAATCACGCACGAGATGCCATCGACTACGGAGAAAATGTTTATATATATAAAATATATTTTAGAAAGTTATATTGTGCGTTGTATATGTATCTAGTCTATTTTGGAAGTGTCCCACACGTATGATGACGGCAACATTTGTAGATCTCCGCGTTCAAGTTTGCTCATTCGGGGTTCAAATCCCATCTTCGGCCGTTTAATTATTTTTTTAACCGTAAATTCGAACGAAATTACGGACGTTACGCGAAGTTACCCCCGGACAGACAGACAACGAAATTATTATAATTAGGATGTAACAACGTAAGGTGTTTTTCAATGAGCTCATTTTTAATTGTGATGATTTAATTAAGTATGAATACATTCTTCAATGATTTTTAAAACAAATTTGATAAATCAAATAAAATCATACTAAAAGATATTCCGATTAAATTGTAATTTAAAATGGATTACTATTTGAAAATTGAATAAAAAAATGTACCGTTTTCGAAAAACTTTATCAAACGTTTCTATTTTTTTTTTATCATAAATGGTTAGTTAGTATATCAAATTAATGGTTTGTCATAGAATCCTTGGAGGTAACCAAATATTTTTTGAGGAGATTTTTTTTCCATAGGTATATGTAGGTATTTTCCATTTTATTCACTTACTTTGTTTGTATGTATAATACCTAATGGTTCTTTATCCTGGATGGTGGTCGTTAATGGTGCTGGGATCATTGGGTACATCGGTAGGTACATGTTTACGAATAAAAAAAATCTTGTTGGCTATAGAGGTCATATTAGAGACATAAGTGTTTAGATTAAACTGTTTATTGATTGATTGAGTTCGGCGTTTAGGGTCTTGATTAATGTAACCGCTTTTAAACAATTTGACGCTTTTTAATGTTTATTTTACTTTCAAAGAGCGCAACGGCACCAAATAATTGGTTTTTGGAATTATGATTTTTTTTATTTAATTTAATCAAGTAAGTCAAGAAAAGTATTTTACCTACTAAGTAGGTACATAATCATTAAAAAAGAATAAATAAAAACTATGTGTAAAATTATATTTTTAATATTAAGGAAAACGCCTTGGAAGGGAAGGGATTATATGTATATTCGATATTTTTTTGCAAAGCCGGGTTTCGTGAAATAATGAAATGCGGAAACAGGTTTTTCAAAAATAGGTTTTAAAGAACTGTTTTCAAAAGGGAAGTGTTTGGCGATTCCTAAGTAACTCGCATATCAAATAAACATGATTTTATTGCTCGCGACGTTGTTGCAGCCCTTGGATTCCGCAGAACTACGCCAGCAGCTGCCAAGCCGCGGCGCGCGCCGGGCCGCCGTACGGCCAGGGCGGGCTGGCCAGCTACGGGACCTCCCAGCTGCAGGGCGGCGACTCTGGGCGGGGCATCTTCGGGCCCGGGGCAAGTATTCAACCGCCTGAACCCTGGCACAATCACTAACACTCTCTATCAATAAATAAGACTCATTTCTGTGCAACAATATTCTCTTCTTTTTTAATGTTTATAGCGTTGACTTTGTGTTTGGACCTTTTTATTAATTTGAGTAAACTAACAGATTTGACTCCATAAACATACATAAAAACACACTAATTGTTTTTAAATGTCATCTGGTTTCGATACCGCACTGTACATTTGTCAGGACGAACGATAAACATTTAACTCTTTTACAAATTTAATTTGTGGAAGTATTGTGCGTCTGTTCTGACAGTACAGTACAAAGATAATTGTACGGTATCCAAACCGGTAGACATTTAATAACAATCAATGTCATTTATTCAAAGTTTGTCAGTTTTCTCAAACTAATAATATTCTTTTCACTTGTATGTCTATGATTGTAATAAATTGTATATTACAGCGTCTGTCACAACTATTTTTCATTCTCATCTTTGATTTATTTCATTTCAACAGCTAGGTATTATTTTGGAAACTTTTTCTAATCAGAAACAGCGATCTGTCAAACTTTTTGCAAAAATACTAGAAAAACATCCTCTCGTGCTGTTTACAATAAAAGTCGGGGGCTTAGGACCAAATGGGTTTCTCTACAAAAACATTTTGAGAAAAATAAAAATAAGGATTGTATGTATGAATACAGTTATAGATACGTTGGATCGTACATCGTAAACGCTGTATGAACGACGTGGATATTTTTATGAATAATAAATATGGATCAAAAGCTCGTGGGATGTGTTAAAATCACCCTCCGAAATATATAAATCTCTCCAGGAATTCCAGGAATAGTCTTATTTTCATATTGTTTTGTTCATAGAGTTGAGTTGAACAATGCCCCTCGGTTCATGTCAGATGTTTTGCATACAGCTCTATGAATATCGGTGCATATGAAATTCTATTTATATTAATACTATGTACTATGGCTGCCTTTTAAAACAATAATTGGGGTAGGACATTGTATCATATGAATGCGAGTTGCGAATTTTAGACATTTTAAATTGAGTTTGCGATTAAAATTAGACTTTAAAATTAAAAAAGCACCCTGGCTTTAAAAATGTATTTAGCGATATTAACTTTTTAATTAATATGATATTCTTACGAAGATAATTTATATTGCGTGTGCTTGCGTTTACGTTTATCGCTGTTATTTTTTTGTCGATTTTTTGTACAATGTGTTTTAATAACATGTTACTAATCAATATAAAAAATATTATTTCATATTATGTGTTCTATTAACCTCTCAAATTTTATTTGTATGTATTGTACCAGGTTTTTTTATTCCATTTAAAAGAATAAAAAAATCATAATTGTAATATGTAGGCGGATTGCTGGATATTTATGCACGTTTTCGTGAAGATTAAAGTCGGTCGAATACAAAAAACATAAACACGAAATATTGTTTAGTCGAGAACTTGGCTTGGTTGTCAGACAATCAGCATGTCGGTTAGTCGGTTGTAAGACAGTTGAAGTTGACCCACACCCGTTAAAATGTATTTTAACACATTTAGCAATCCAAAACTTACGAATATTGGGGTTCCCCAGGGATCTATTCTTAGTCCATTACTTTATATTATTTATGTATCTACTATGTCTAAAATCTTTAAGTATGCCAAGCATTATGTGTATGCTGATGATAGTGCTCTTGTGATTTCTCACAAGGATGTATGATGGGCGGAAAATTATATTCAAGAGGACTATAATGATTTGCTTAAATGGTCTCATGATATGGGCTTAATAATATTAATGCAAAAAAACTAAAGTTATGCATGCAAGATCACCTCACATAACTGTGACTAATCAAATAAATATTATTTCCCATAATTTTGATTGCCTGCATTCCGGAATTAATGCATCGTGTAATTGTGAAAAAATTGAATTCGTAAATGAATACGTAGGTGTATCTTGGTATTACCTTTCATACATTCTTCAAATGAGATACTCAGATAAACAAGGTATGCAAGAGATTCAGAACTGTAATGGGGATGCATGCACAAGATTAAATATTATGTTCCCATACAGACCATGAAAACAATATATCAATATTTAGAGGAATCGGTAATAAGGTATGGGACAACTAGTCGGGGTCTATCTTGCAAAACTAATACCTATTAGAAAAATCCAAAATATTCAAAATTCGACAATAAAATTAAAAAATAAAGATTGTGCTACTAAAGATAATATACATCAACATTTGAAAAAACAAGGCTACATGCCCTAAATGATATCTTGTTGTATAAACTAATTACACGATATCACGAAGATAAGACATATAAGCATAGATTGTTTCATAAACTTAGTACAAGATTTACGGAGAAGGTCTACGAATACCGAAGGTCATAAATAAATATGGACAAAGAACACTGAAATATGTCATACCAAAAATATTTAATAAAATTCCATTTCATGTTAAAAAGGACATTAATAAAAAAGCACAAAAGACAGTATTAATGAAAATGTTATTAAATAAAAGTGATGTTTTTGGGTCTGACGTGTAAAACTAAAAAAATATGACAAATAAAATTTAAAAAAAAAAGAATTTACATCGTAGCTTCTACTATCCCGCTAAGAATTCTCAGATTTTTGGCAACAACAAGACACTAAGACATAATTCAAATGTAGCATATTATTAACAATATAAAGAAACAAGGTATAAAATTTAATGAGTAATTTTTAAAGTAGTTGGTAGGTATAATAACATTGATTGAATAAAATGAATGATACACAATTAATAAAATATATTGAATAATACGTGAGTGAATACAATAATATTAATATAGGTACTGGATATAAAGAAACAATCAAAAATATATTTAAAGTAAATAATGGTAGGTACTTAGGTACTCAATATATTTTTTCAACGAATACTTTTTTATTAGATAGGTATGTATGATATTATTTCTTCATATTACTTGCAAGATTTTTTACCTCAAGGATGTAATGTTTGAATTTTTGAACACGAAGAATTGAACACAATTTAATAGAGAAAAAAAATCTCCGTAAGAATAGGTAGGTTTAAATTTTTATGCTGCATCTGGCGTGCTGTTGCGCACTCTAGTATTGTGAGGGCATTCTGATTATTCATCATGTGACAACTATACGTCAGCCATGTGATTCGTTGTATGTCACACATTGCTTTTTTTTTGTAATATTTTTTTATTTTTAACGATTTCAAATTTTCTTGGGACAAGGACACAATATGATTTCAAAAACATCGAATTTCAAAAAGCACGTTCACTTCTACAACTATGTCGAGACATATAAATATCATAAAATGACTACACTGGAAGACAGATGAATGACAAGCGATATGAAGTATCTTCAGAAATTACCTAACAATCGCATTAATTCAACTGGAACTCTAAATTCCACACACTTTAATGACCCTCAGAGATCACACCTTTTCCACTTGGGTTGTTGGAGAACAAAATACGGCAAAAACGCTATAATTAACTTACTCTCATAATTACTCTATGAAATCTATTATTAACAAAAAAAACTCAATAATTCTTGGCTTTTGTAGATTTTGACATCTTTTGTTTAAGTTTTGAGCGCTTTACTAACTCTGTTAGGAGTAGGTAAACTTGGGAGGTGACATATTTCCTCTCATACGTGCGCGTGCGTTATACCTACACAAACTACACAAACAGATAGGTACACACTCGTACACATGAATTTACCATTTGAATTACTACCCAACCGACACATATACTTATTCTTGTTATATATTCCTGTACACATTTACGTATTTCTATTATAAATATATTCATGTTGCATAACGATCTAAAATAATATAAAATATGTATAAATTTTACAATATATATATTTTTTCAATTAGGGTTTCTTGTAATAGGCTAAAGGCTCTGTCACTCACTGATTTAAATTATTATAATAATGGACCATAATGTAACCGACCACAGGGCTTTATAAAATGAATCATAGGAAACAAAATAAATCATTGTTAGAGGGTATTCAACTAAATATCTTCTTTTCTAGCATATCATTTTAGTCCCTTTTACTGAAACAACGTATGCGTGTCTTATAGAAGCTCCGATTTCTCGTATACTCACTTATTTTTTCAATATCGCATCATACATCACATTAATCGTTCACAAGTTCTTTACCCAAGAGGTTCTTTCTTAATTTTTCAAGAACCTAAGTAGGTACATGGATTTACCATATTTAGAATATTTACATTTATTTATATGTTGCTGTCTACAATGTATAGGGCGCAACAGAGCTAGTTCACAATAATTTATAGGTGGATTCCTACCCAGATTACGAGTCGAAAATGTTCAAGCAACCACGACAATCAATGCGTGTAGTTATGGAGATATGCAATATCAAAATTTGATTTTTTTTCAATATTTCTGTCTTGTTTTTTTGCAAAACGTTGAACTATATTATTACAGCAACTTATATCGACAATGAAAAATTCATTCTTTGCAATAGAAATCAAATAGAATAATTATAATAATAAAGAATAACCTAAAAAAGCTTCTGGTTTGTGTCTACTGAGGTATTATGCCGTGTTTTTACAACCTTTCTGGCTGACGTTTCAGATCCCATTGCAGGGTCCATCATCAGCCCTGATAATACCTATATTAGAAATACAGCCCGTATAGGAAACATGATTTTGGAAGAGAAAATACATAAAACGTATAACTCAGTAGGTAAGTACATTTTAAAATAGTCAACCTCCGTAACTGCATTCAAAACATTTTATTTTTTTATTTTTTGGATATGGCTGCCTTTGCTTTCATACCCCACATGTTATATGTTTTCATGGTTGATTGAACATTTTCGAATAGTAATAAGGCAGGAATATACCTGTTAAGTATTGTGGACTAGCTCTGTTACACCGTAGACGTATTAGTGTTTAACCAGAACTCTCGTTGCATGCCTTGCTTCCTTTAGGTCAGATGACAAATGTTCCTCTATTGACAACTGCTGTAAACCTCTTTCCATTTAAGAAAGACAATCAAATTAGTACGTGTAAGTCGTACGTACATTGTTTCGTTGGATTGGTGTTTGCGGGCATAAACACCAATACAACGAAACAATGTGCCCCGTACGCACGATTTACACATACTTAATTCGATTTATTAGATGGAATGAGGTACATGTACGTACCTACCTATGTTAAGGAACATTTAAATGAAAAAATTCCGCTTTTTACTACTTTTATATTAACTCGCGGCGTCTGCTTGTCTTCTTGTCTGACGAAAAAACTTTGGATCCATTTTAAACCCCTTTCCCGTGATCCAATCGAGCTGAAACTTTGCAAGCACACTCGTGGCGACGATCAAGAAAATCTAGTAAATTTTTGTTAAAAAAAATTAATAAATTTTTGAATTTTTCAAATTTTGAACGATTTTTTCATACAACTTATTAAGTTGTATGAAAATATTTCAACTCGTCTGGTAGACGCGAAACCTGATTATAGTATAATTTTGGATTTTTGGAAATTTTTTATTACTCCCTTTGTAGCGTCGCCCGACCGAAGCCCAACGCGTAGGTTAAGCGAAAAAAAAATGTTTCAACTAGTAAATGAGAAAGGGAGTATAATAAAAACTTGGTTTTTATGAGTTACTTTTTTTAATTCAGTTAAAATTCAACCGGTTCTTAATCTTAAAAACTTAGATATGTTATTGATGTGTAAAAAATGTATATAATTATTTCAGTGCTACAATATAACATAATAACAAATTAACATAACATATCGGGCGAAATATCTTTTGAAGCACGGAAATCGTACAACACCTGCAGTCAAACATTACTTACAAATATGCAATCTGAAAATAGGTATGCAAATTCCCAACGCACCCCGTGCAATTACGCATGTATTATGTGCGAGAAATATGACACGCCGCGCCGCCGACGCCGGTGACTGCTTGTAGCGACTAATTTTTCCATGGTCACCAAAGCGAGCTAAAGAAATACGAGCGGAAAAAATTAAACCAAGAATTTTGAAATTAATACATTGCTTTTCAAAGTCAAGCTCAAAAATCAAATGTACCTAACTGAATTGGTGCACATTTGACGTCACTTCATCCATTCGACTACACCAGATGTTAATAAATGATTACACAATTATATTGATTACGTCTTAATCCATAATCTTAATCCATTGCTTGATAATTTATTTATGCTTTAAAAAATAATTTTTATATATTTTTTTCTACTAGCGACCCGGCCGAACTTCGCCCGGTATAGATTTGTTTTTATAGTGAACTCGTCATATCTTCAAAGATATTTAATTTAATAATTTGTAATAAGATGTTTAATTTGAGAAGGATTAATAATGAATTGGTCAAAATTGCTGAAAAGTCTTAGTTATACATTTGATGAAATTTTATAGATTAAAATGGTTGGTGTAAGTTATCCTTAAAATATGTGCTATGACTTTTTTGTAGATCATTTAATTTTACACAATTTTTTGCTACACGATTTTTCTGTATCAATTTTTTTTCCGACTTGAATCATTAATACTGCTCAGCTCCTGTTATTGTTAGGATTTTTTTTTTTTTTAATAAAAAAATATTTCTGGAGAAATGTAAACCGTAACAGTAAAATCGCATAAAAACCGTTGAGTGGTCATACAGACGGAAAAACGTTCGCCGCCGCCGGGGACTTTCTTTTAAACTATGTATTGATATTCAATAATATAATCCCTGTAATTTATTAAATTTTCTTTTTAATGTTCAAAAATGTTTTCTTTGTATTAAATACTAGCTGTGCCCGCGCGGCTTCGCACGCGTAGTTTTTTTTTAACTTTCGCGAACCTTATAGAACATTCTCCTTTCAGAACTTTCAAGAAATTTATTGAATGTACAGGAACCTTCTAGACACATCGATACATTCCGCCACTCAGTTTATAGAACTTTCGGAAATTTTCTAGAACCTTCTCCTCCCAGAACTTTCCAGAGCAGGTTTTTCCGGAACTTTCTAGACTCACCGACATAGTCGACGCGCCTATTTTGAAACAATCTGAAGCATTAGCGGCCTTCCCATAGCAAAAAAATGTGCTAGAAAGCACATTTTCGTCATCCACTCCATCCACGTTAAGAAGATATGCGACATCAAAGTTTGCATTTTTTTTTCAATATTTCTGACTTATTTTTTGTAAAACGTTGGACTATCATTACAGTAACTTATATCGATTACGAAAAATTAATTTGTTTCAATACAAGTTAAATAAATGGAATGTTTTCCAATTGGAATTTGAAGGTTTTTATTTTTTTATTTGACTTGTGTTAAAGGGAATGAATTTTTCATATTCGATATAAGTTACTGTAATGATTGTCCAACGTTTTACAAAAAATAAGTCGGAAATATTGAAAAAAAAATGCAAACTTTGATGTCGCATATCTTCTTAACTATTGATATTAGGGCATAATAGCTTGAACGTTTTCGACTCACAATCAAGGCAGGAATATAGTCCTGCGAGGTTATTAATGTTTTACAAATAACCCTGTATATCTTACAATTTATTAAAATCTGAATAGTGTGTATGATAATAATTGTTATGCAAATATTACGAGAAAATTTAATTTAATTTGATTTATTCCGTAGAAATTTTAGTTTAGTAAACTTATTTCAAAGTACCTACTGACTGCATATACTGGGTGTCTCATAGCTAGTAACAAAAACTTAACAGGAGGATTCCTGCCTCCATAATAAGTCGAAAATATTCAAGCAACCATGACCTAATATCAGTAGTTATGGAGATGTGCAATATCAAAGTTTGCATTTTTATTCAATATTTATTTTTGACTTATTTTTGCAACATTATCATTACGTAACTTTAATCGATTATGAAAAACTCATTCGCTTTAATACAAGTCAAATAAAATGGTCAAAACCTTGCAAATATTCAAAATAGATTTTTTACAAGGTTTTATCATTTTATTAGACTTATAATATACCGATAGAATTGATTACAGTTTATTGGATTAAATTGTTACTTATGTTTTGTTTCCCGTGAGTTATATATATTTATTTATTTTAAAGAGTCCTAATTATTGTTCATTTCCCTTTTAAATATGTTTTGATTTGTATCTTTTATATTTATTTTTTTGGTTTAGTTTATCTTCTTATCTTATTTGTTTATATTGGTTTGATTATCTTTATTTTAGAAGTCTCTAATTATTACTGTTTGCTTGTGTACTAATCGTTGTTTATATATATTGTGCATTTCTATTGTTCATTTTATATTGTTACATTTTTTTTTATATAAATAGAGATGCGAACACGGAATACATGTCACATCAATATTATTACTATTTTCAAACTAAGCTAAACGCTTGTGCTATGAAAATAGGACAAATTTGCTAGTCTGCAGTGAGGTTCGAACCCGCAACCTTTGGATCACGAGGCGAGTGTCCTGACCACAGGACCAACAAGCTACTCTTATATTGTTACATTTTATCTCAAATATTAATATAATATAATTATATAATTATAATTTATATTATTATTTTTAATTATTTACTGTAAAACGTATTATATGTTAGGTTTATAAAAATCTTTTTAATTTTCTTGTGCTGTAAAAGCCCACTAGGGCGTTTATTATTAATAAATAAATATATATATATAAAAAATTTATTTAAGTTTTATTGAAGCGAATTAATTTTTCATAATCGATATGTATAAGTTACGTATTGTAATGAAAGTTCAACGTTTTGCAAAAAATAAGTCAGAAATATTGAAAAAAAATTGTTCAAAAAATATTTTTTCTTCTGAATGAAGGCTTCAACTTTGTGGTAACATTATTATTAAAATAAAACACAAATTACTTTGTTTTCACTACTTTATTAGATTATACAATCTACATGTTTCGAGAACAATATTCCCTTCTTCAGGATTGTCTGAAGAAGGGAATATTGTTCTAAGATTGTGTAATCTAATAAAGTGGTGAAAACAAAATGATTTGTGTTTTATTTTATAAAATGCCAACTTTGATTTTGCTTATCTCCATAACCATTGATATTAGATCATGGTTGCTTGAACATTTTCGACTCATTATCAAGGCAGGGATCCAATTGTTAAGTTTTTGCTACTAGCTGTTTCACATCCTGTATAAATTTTCTTGATAATGGCTTTGCTATGTGAATGATTGGATCTAACTTATACTATCCACCTATCTCTCACCAAAATCTTTTTAACAATGTTATGAAACTTCCAACGTGTAAGAATGAAAATATCACTAAAAAACTAAGAGTTTTTTTAATCATAATAAAAGAGCGACTTATTAAAAATATTTTACAGTCATATTTCAAGTGACATTGCGATTAGATTTTAAAGTGTCATAATTTTTTTATTATCATAAAACAGTCTGCCCTATTCGCATTAAAAAATAGACAGGACGTATTTACTTACAATTATTTAACTAATTTACAATTGCAATTTTAGATGAGACCTTTGGAAAGTTTTTGTGAATCTATATTGTCTAATTAATGGAATTGGGTTTTGAATTTCACTGGCCAGTTACATATGATGGATAGATATCCGGCCTAATATAATATGATTATTATTTTGATAAAGAAATATGAAAGAAACAAGATTGTCGTATTGGTGATTGTTACCTCAACGTTAAAAAATAGACAAGACATACATTTAAGACAGTCCGCCTTATTCGGTGATTAGATAATACCTCTACACTCACAAATAGACGGAACATGTTTACTTGTAATTATTTAACAATTGCGAATTTTGCAATTTTAGATGAGGGTTTTTGGAAGGTTTTCATGAATCTATATGGTCTAACTAACTAACTAACTAACTAACTAACCATCACGCCGTTTCCCTGCAGGGGTAGGCAGAGAGGATTGAACGCCACACTCTTCTATCCTGGCACACCACTTTTGCTTCGGCCACATTCATACATCTTCTCATACACGTTCTACGGTTGTTGCGGCTTTTAACAGGGCCATCCTCAAATACTTGTAGTACCTGATCGTGCCAGGTCTTTCGCGGACGCCCTCTATTCCTGTCGCCTTCAACATTCGCCTCATATATTTTCTTAACCATCCTTTCCTCGTTCATACGTTCCACATGACCAAACCATCTCAGCACTCCTTTCTTTATTCTGTCTACCACACTACAGCTAGCATTGCATTCACTTCTAATTTGTTCATTCCTCACTCTATCGACCAAAGATCTTCCACACAAGCGTCTTAGTGACCGCATTTCCACCGCATTCAGTCTACTTTCATTCCTCTTTTGCCAATTCCAGGCTTCACTTCCATACATAAGGGTTGGCACTAGAACGCCATTATGTACCGCTAGTCTTGCTTCTTTTGACAGATTCTTATTGGCCATAATTGCATTTAGTGCACCATTAACTTTGTTTCCCGCAGTTACTCTCCTTTCGATATCATTCTCAGCTTTGCCGTCTCTACTAAACATACTTCCCAAATACACAAACTCGTTCCTTGTTCTAAGCATTCGTTGTTTATAATTACATCACACTTAGTCACTCTTTCGTCTCTCTCAAATACCATCACTTTCGATTTGCTGACATTCATCAAAAGTTCACTCTGCATGCATACATCGGACATCCTGGATACCAAGCACTGCAGATCAGCTTCACTGTTAGCCACTAATACTGCATCGTCTGCGTATAGCAGACAGGATATGGTGAGTCCATCCATTTTCGCTCCAATTTCTAGATCCTTCAGTTCTTTCATACAATTATCCATATACAGGTTGAAAAGCCATGGTGACATTACGCATCCCTGTTTGACACCTTTTGTAATATCAAACCATGATGTGAATGTCCCATTAATTCTCACGCAAGCACTACTTCCTTCGTACAGGGATGCAATTGCCTGTATGAGTTTACTCTTCACCCCATATTCAGACAAAACCTTCCATAACTTTCGTCTTATCACTCTGTCATACGCTTTTTGGAGATCCACAAAGGCACAAAAAAGTTTTTGGTTCTTTGCCAAAAACTTTTCCGTCATCTGGCGCAGTGAGAAAATCTGGTCCATGCATCCTCTTCCACTCATGAAGGCTCCTTGTACATCCCACACTTTTTCTTTCGTTGTCATCCTCACTCTTTCTATCAAAATTCTCGCATACAGTTTGCCAACAGAGATCAATAGGCTAATGGCCCGATAATTCGCGCAGTCCATTCGCGACCCTTTTCCTTTGTATAGAGGCATGATAACAGCTCTTCTCCAATCCTTAGGAGTGTAGCTGCCCTCTAAACATTGGTTGAAAAGTCTATGAAGCCACGTGAGTATTACTGGACCACCACCCTTAATGTACTCGGCAGCAACATTATCATAACCCACAGCCTTGCCATTCTTCA
This sequence comes from Agrypnia vestita, assembly GCA_016648135.1. Taxonomy (NCBI): domain Eukaryota; kingdom Metazoa; phylum Arthropoda; class Insecta; order Trichoptera; family Phryganeidae; genus Agrypnia; species Agrypnia vestita. The sequence goes on along the minus strand of JADDOH010007007.1, from coordinate 120,762 downwards.
TGTGCTTCAATGCTCTTTTGATTTCTTCCACAGTTATTTCATTCACACTGTCGTCACTATTCATAAATCCATTGGACGCCTCAAAGGAGTCCTCACTCACATTCCCATTACTCTCATACATTTCTTCAAAAAATTCCTTCCATCTATCTTTTATTTCATTTTCGTTTCTAAGCATCTTTCCATTCTTAGACATAATAGCATTCACACAACCTCTTTTCGTGCCACTTCGAGACTTTTGAACTTCCTTCCAAAAGATCTTGATATTTTCTTGGAAGTTCTGAGTCATTTTAAGTCCCTCGTCCTTCCTCAAACGCTCCTTTCTTTCTTTCACTCCGTGCTTTACCTTTTTCTTACATACAATATATAAATCCTTTGCTAGCGTATATCCATTCACATCTCCATTCTTTGCTGCCAAGAGGTTACACCACGCTTTTTTCTTCTCATTTATAAGATCTCTAATCTTGTCATCCCACCATGCATCTCCTTTCTTCCTTCCTTGGACAGTCACACCGCACACTTCCTTGGCTGACTCATACAGGCTCTTTTTGATGTGTTCCCATGCACTATCAATATTGAGCTCTTCCATACATTTCTCATTTAACCTTTCAGCGGTTTTCCTTTCAAACTTTTCCCTGGTATCCTTCTCTTGCAATCTTTCGATTTTGACCCTAGTCGGGGCTACCACTGTTTTCTTCTTAGATCGCCACCCATGAAACAGATTCACTCTTGATACTACAAGAAAGTGATCCGTTTCAACTTCAGCCCCCCGAAACACCCTGGTGTCAACAGTGGCGGACCTCAATCTAGAGTCAATTACAACGAAATCAATCATTGACCTTTCATTTCCTCTTTCCCACGTATATTGGTGGATTCCTTTGTGTTCAAAAAAAGTATTGGATACAAAAAGGTTCCACTCCAAACATACTTCAAGCAAACTATCGGAGTATTAGGGATTCAAAAATAATTTTTATTAAAACCCCAAATCAGGAAGCAGAAATTGCATCCTATGTTTTTATGTCTATTTAGATTATCCTTTTGCATTTATTGATTATGGATTCGCAGGTACCCTTCGTTTCAACTTAGTAACTAACCCTAGAGTTAAAATAACTATTGGGATTAAAATAGGAATTAGGTCCATAAGAAAGCTATTCCTTTCAACCAGGTAACAAATTTACTTCCTTTTTTCTTGAAATGTTAGTTCATAACAACATCTATGTTGGTATTCATTATCATTAAGAGAGCCTTATAAATATACTCTTTCTTAAGAAAAAAAAAACAGATAATTGCTTTATAATGTGTTGAGATAACTTTAAGATTTTAACAAAAATTAAAAAATACTGTTTTTTCTGGAAAGATCTTTATTTTTTCTCGTGCGTTATGAGATTTTATCACATATCTTTTTCCTGTGTACCATTACAACTACTGGCGGGTCTCCAAAAACAAATTATTAGCACATGATTTAAAAAATATTTATTATAATACAGTTTTTATATATTCGCGTTTTTCACACCTTATTTTAAAAGATTTATTACTGCATGGCCTATATAGTAAATCCAGGTCTGATTGCCTCACAGTATTGTATATGTGATTCTAATGTTTAAATACAGGTACTCACCAAAAGAATTTTACGATTAATATTTATAAAATATATGTTTTATTTTAGATTCACAAAAATGTTTGATATTTATAAAATGTATGTTTTATTTTAGATTCACAATAATGTATAAAAAGATGTCAAATTTCATAAAATTGCATTAAGAGTAACAAATGAATTATTTTTGTATGACCTAACATATAAAATTGTTATTTTCAAAACTTTTCACTTAATGTTATTTTATTTGTTTAGCTTCAATCAGGGCTGCAGCCAATACAATCGCTCCAGATGGCTTCGTATACTCCCTTAGGTTCCTCGCTAGGTAAAGTATAAACAATATGCTTTTTGTTAACAATTGAACTATAGTCGAACTTCGAAGCCGAATCGAAATGAACAATTTTTTTTCTAATTTATGTAAGGTTTTAATCATTTTATTTGACTTATATCAAAACGAGTAAATTTTTAGTATTGTACCTAAGTTATTGTAGTGATGGTCCAACGTTTTATAGAAAATAAATCAGAAATATTGGAAATATGCAAACTTTGATGTAGCTTATCACCGTAACTGTGGACATTTCTCCCAAAGAGTAAAAAATATTTTCTATTCACACAGCTGCGTGATCCACGCTAACATTACTAATTTGTAATGCTCAAAAATATTTTCAGGAACACCCAACGTAGGAAGTGGATATGGGACCGGAAGTAGCTTTTCTCCTTGTGGACGCCGCCATGACAGTGTCACATCTTCAGAAAGTGTGTCTCGCTACTCATACTGCCCCGAAGGTACGTATTGTAATAAGTAGTTTACTGGCCATTTTTTGAGGTACATAAGTTTCCTAATTGCCATTCAATCCGGAAAGCTTTCACCATAATATGAAATAAATAGTAACATGAACTTTCCCATTCTATTATTGATCAAATTAATTTTTATATTATTGATATTTCTAATTAATTACAAATCTCATCGTTTAAAGAAAAAAGTCGTAAACCCCTCTTCTTTTTCAAACCTATAATTTGTTCACTGAGAAGAAAACAGCATTTCTTTATTGAAAATGTTTTCTTCCCAGTGAACAAACTATAGATAGTTGAATAATAATTATTATTTTCCTTTAAATGAGTTTGAACATTTGAACATTGAAGTTTAAAGTTTTTTTTCTTTTTCAGTTATTGTCAAAGAAGAACCATCCAGTTCTATGGCCACGACATATGTGTACCCTAAGGGATACATGTAAAAAGACTTTTCCATGTTGATTTAATCATATTTAGATACATACATCGATTTATTGTTTAATTTTCCTTTTATAAAAAAATATATAGTGGTGGATCTAAGGAAATGGTTAAAATTCTCTAAGATCTTAAAATATTGTGAAAACCGGTAGCTCATTTTTTTATAAAGAAAGCAAATAGAGAAATTATTCAATATTTAAGTTATGTTAAATGCGATGTAAATAACGTATGCAAAAGACCCAAGTCAAATTTATATTGTTTGAGAAAATATTGTTTCTCCATCCAATCAATTGCAATATGAATAATTTTATATCAGAGGAACATTCTTTAAACCCTCCACTGCTTCCAAGAGTGCACACAAGTTTTGTTTAAAAATATGTTTTATATTTGGATGGAATTCAAGGACTATATAGACTGCTCTAAAATACGGGATGAAATCTAATTTTTTGGACTAAAACTTGGAGTAAAAACAAAATTAATTCATTAAATAATAGCACAGTATAAATTTTCCGAATAAATTGGCATAGTGCAAAATTACCAAATTTTACAAACAATTTCTTAGAGAGCAGTTGACAATGTTATTCACAAGTATGTCTCATTTTTTAGAGATTTAAAAAAATTCTCATTGTATTTAGAAATTTTAACAAATGATTAAATATTGTTTTTTTTATTATTCCCAAGTTCTGAACGTTAAGAAACAAACGTATTTTAATAAATCATTCATTAATTTATTATAGTGAGGATATTATATTTATTAATTGCATTTCTTTACGGCTTCAATAATAGGTATAATATTGTTATAAAAGTTACCTTAACTTCTAAATAACTAATCACTAGAATAAAAAAAGTGAATTTAGTGATTGATGTATGATATTCGGTATAAATATTTTCCTCGCTCTCGAGAAATATAAACCTTAACGTGGCAGTAAACACATTATTGCTACATTCAGTTCTTTCCATAGCTAATTAGCCGTATAAAATTAACCCCTTACCAATCACCAAATTCATTCAATTTGTTACAAGATATTATGTATTTTTTAGTCTTTAGAAATAAGTACATGTAGGTAAGTATTGCAGGTATCCCTCGCATCATCTTAGTAACTAATTCGTAACTGAGATAGAGATTAGTTCCAAAAGAACGCTTTTTCCTTTCAATTAGTAACAAATTTACTATTTTAGTTGACATTATTATTGACGCTGGTTTACAACTTATTTGATTTTATCAACTTTATTTTTTATTTTTCTTAAAACTAATTTTAATATTCTTGTCACTCTAAAGATGTCGATAGTGTTCTTATTCCTCTTGATGATCACTATCAGCCATTTTTATCCATTGCTGGATAAATCCAAAATGTCTCCCACTTTTCTGTTCATTCTTATTCGCTGCCACATATTTGATAATTTTATCAAGCAGATTTTAGGGAGGCCTGTCGGCCTCGTTATTCCCCTTAGGTACCATTCATTGTAATGATTGTTTGTCTTCCGATCACTACGTTTTCTGTGTATTCAAAGCTAAAGTATTTTTGAAAACTAAAATCAAATCAATTTTTTATAAAAAATATTATTTTATTTGCATGAGATTATAGCGAAATCATGTAAGGTAGAATTGCATACAATGGGATACCTGCAATAATTTTTCACTTCTTTTGAGCAAGAAATTCAATGACCATGTTTCAATTGTTGTTGTAATTATACAATTGTTATTGTAGTATATCTAAATAATAATATAATGCTAGATCTTATACTACTTTAATGTTTGAAAACACTTAGATAATAAAAAAAATAATTTAGATTATGATTTTGGTCGATGAAGTATTTATTGTTATTTATTATAACACGGAACTCTATATCCAGACAGATAGGACTCATAATGACAAGACAGTAAAGAATAATTGAAAATTCCTCATGAAAATAATTCATGAATCTTCCTAATCCTAAATGTGTTGACAATAAGATTTCATCCTAGAAAAACAAAATTTATGTATCTTTAATCCACTTTATCTAGAAAAGTCCACTGTATCTAAAAGGGATTTTGTTTTTCCAGCATTTTTGTAAAAGTACTTATTTCTATTCATAGAGACCGGATTAGCATGGTGAAACCTACTTACCATAAATTGGGACATTATGTTGTTAAATAAATATTTCACTCAGATATTAGCCACGTAGGTTACAAATCAACTATTCTAATTGTCCATAAATTGCTGGAATCAGGCTGGTATTACAACAACAATTATGATGAGTAGCCACTAATGAGGCCTGGGCGCCCAAGTGGGACACGTCAATCAAGGACAAGTTACACGCAAGGGTCGTTATTAATCATTATTATGTCCCGTGATTTCTCACAGGTTTACGTTATTGTGCAAATATTTTACTTATTATTTTTATAATATTTACTCACATATATCCACATAGGTTACAAAAAATTACATAAATGCCTATTTCTTAATTATAAATAAATAATCTAACTTAATTGTCAACCGTTGGATAATATTGATTTCGACAATATTAATCAAATAAATTAAAAATGTACTGCCTACAAAAGTTATCTCTAATAAAAGACCAATTAAAATAAAAAGATTTTTATTTTTAACAATATAAAATAAAATATTTACGAAATGTTTGAGGCTAAATCAAAGTCCTATACCAATTTAAATATAAGAATATGACAATCATTAGAAATTTCAGCGTTCATTTTCAAGAATTCCCCCAAAAATACTTTTTTAATAAATTAACAAAATACTTGATTGGGTACTTGGCATTAGGTACATTGTTAAACACATATTCTTCAACTTAATGTAATAAGACTATAAAAACAAAATAATGCCGAAAAACATTGATAAGCTAGTGGGACATAGGTGATTTCAAATATCTGGTCTCAATTAATAGAAATTAGTATATCTTATGCAGAAATAAATAATTCTAAATGTTTTTTTTTTCTCTAGTATGTTATTACATCCAAATTATACACAAAAATAAATTCAATACTTTCTTCTTCTTCTTCCTCAGCCTTCATCTTTCTACTGCTGGATATAAGCCTCTTCCATACTGTTCCACCCTTCCTTGTTATTTGCTAGTTGTAGTAATTTCTTCCCCCCCACGGCGGCTATATCGTCGACCCATCTCTTTTGAGGTCTTCCGATGCCTCTTTTATTTTCCCAAGATCGCCATTTCAGAACTCTGGGAGTTCATCTTGTAGCATCTTGCCTTGCAACACATCCTGCCCATTGCCATTTTAGCTTCGCTACACGATCCATGATATCCACTACTCTAGGTTCTACACCTAATTTCATCATCTCTTAGCCTTACTCCAAGCATGGATCTCTCCATGGATTGTTGTGTACATCTGAGCTTTTCTACACTTTTCTTTGTAAGGGCCATTGTCTTCACTCCGTACGTTATCACTGGCAGTACGCACAATTCAAATTTTCTTTTTAAGCTAATTGGGATCTCTTTGTTGTCGAAAATATGTTTGAGTTTGCCAAATATATAAATTCAATTATCAAAAAAAGGGACACAGGAAAATTACAAAATTAAAAGTCTCTTACTTCTCCTATTTTTTGTACTGGCATAATATTCAGATAAAGAGGAAATTGATCAATAATGTATTATACCTATTTTCTTGTCAAAAATATTGATAATAATTATAAGGAATCATTGTGATATTTATTATTTTTGTTATTTTCAAAAATTTCTTCTTACTTATTTATAATACAATTATATTACCTGTGAGAGTATGAAAAAGTTTGATTTGGTAGGTGAGTTTTTCTCTTTTAAAAATGTGTCATAAATAATTACTTCAAAAATAATCTAATACAATAAACTTTTGTTATCAAGATAAACACATATGTACTTCAATTTTATTTAATAAATAATTTTTGATTATTTTTAATATTGTTTGCTTGTAATATAAGATTGATAATTAATAAAAAATTGTATAGCACATACTACATTAATAATTCTTTCCTAAAACGTCAAGAAAATGTTTTTTAAATGATGACTATATATTAGCAATGTCATTTACTTATTTTATAATTCCATTACATATAATATATCGCACCCCGCTCAAATAGTGTCACAATTCAAAAAAAAAAAAATCAATTTTATTGCACTATTAGTTTCACAATTCTTCAAAATCTTGTCTTAGAAAGTGTCATGTACATATAGTTCAATTGTTTGTCCCTAGAGGGCACTAGTGTTATTGTAATATAATCAAAATTATAAACATACTAAACATAAACAGACAGTGTCACGTAACGTAATGTATTTTTTTGAGTTGTGACACTATTTGAGTGGGGGTGCGATATTATTTTCTTCGAAGCAGATACTATTGTGTTTAAAAAATAACATGGTACTTATTACCTGTGTTAACCAATTAGGGAGTTGGAATAAAATAGTACCAAATATTTCATCAAGTTTTTAATATGGTAGTATTTAATGTGGTTGTACCATACTAATGATCAAATTATGCTTAAGGTAAGTTATCTCATTACATTAAATTAGTCTAATACTTGATGTAATATAATTGTGATGAGTACCTAAGTGACGGTACATCCTTTATTTTATCCTTTCTCAGTCCTTTATTTTAAAGCATTGTTCTTTGGTTATATGTACATATTTACTTCTAGAAAATCAACTTTATATATATCCTGCGTTAAAGCATAAGAAATTCAATTTTAGAACCCATGCGCCAACTGAATTAACTCCAATACAAATCCAGCCGACCACCAATCATTCAGCACTGTTCTTTAAAGTTATTTCTTAAAATCAGCGATTTATTCAAGATTAATACTGCATAAGTAAATGCAGTAATTTTGTAAACAAATATACTTGTTTAACAGAGTAGGGAATGGATTCTTTTCACTCTAATATCATTAGTATTTTACAATTGGAAAATACGCTGTCTACTTTTAGAGAGCGACGTGAATGGCCAGTGCAACATTTTGTTTATTTATGTTTATTAGATGTTTAAATTTGTCCTACATATTTTGAAAATAAATATGGTTACTGTTGTCGTGGGACAGCAATATTAATTAACAATTTTTTTTCCACATTTTTTATAAAGCATTATGAGTAATGTCACATTGCGTTTTGCTGATTTCCCTTGATTAGATATAACATATTTTCTTATTAATCAAATATAATGAATTATATTTGCAACAGATGGCTTAGCCGATTGCCTGCCTTTAAACATTTCTGATTCGCCCCAATACAAAAACCTTTTGGTAAAAACAATCAAGAATAAAAAATACAAGGCTCAGGAAACAAAACGCCTTTGGATGAAATACTTACTGGGAACTCAACTTGATTAATATAATAACATTACCTTTCATGGATGTATGTATATATGTGTGAAGGATTATTGTTGTTTTCTATTCTCACAAATTATTCATTAATTAAACATATAATGTTATTTTGGAGAAAGTTACTAAATTTTAAAGTTCTAATAATTTTTTTTAATATGCAGTCGTTGATATGAGGAGTGAGGAACTTAAGTTAATTTGTTAGTAAATTAATTTGTTTTACCTTTCCCATACATAGCGAAATTGAAAAGCACTTTCCAGTGTTGTAAACTCAGTGTAAATGTAGTAGTAAAATTTTTTTGATTTTTAAATATGAATATTTTGCTTATATTAATCAGTGAAATAATGGTTGATATATGTATATTGTATATTCCTAAGTGAATATATGTATCAATTATCATTTAAAAGTGCTAAAAATGAGAAAAAACATTGCTCATCACAAACGAAAGAGTAAAGAAGACATGTCTGACCTGGCCAGCTGCACAGCCGCTAATAAAGATCGACAATCCGGCAAATTCGACGCGCTGAGCACAAGGCACTGTGCACCACATTTTGCGCTCCCCGCACCATTCACCCCTACAACAAAACATGTCTTGACATTTTATTTGGTGTGTCCAATAAATATTGTAATTATTTTATTGAAGTTCAATAACTAATAAGTACAATAAACTTAACTCAAACTTGTCAAATTTGCAAACCTTAACAAAATTGAAATTTAAAAAAATTGTAACATACTGGCTAAGGTCAGAAATAGACAGGAACTAGAAGAAATACTCTAACACAAACAGTAACCGGAGTTTGAATATTTTCTCTTTCTGTATATTTTTTGTTGTTGTTATATATTGTTGTATATTATCTTTTTTATTATTATCGATTTGTATCCATTAGTAGTTTAATTTATTCTTATGTATATTATTACTTTTTACTAGATCTTTACTATATTTATCTTCTTATATATCTTATTTATTCTTAATAAAAAAAATAAAAAAACATTATGGTAGAATACCTAAAATGTGAATTCTGTATTTAGTATATTTTCAGAGATATTCACATTATTAGAGACAATTTCAATTCAGTTTACAGCACCAGAGAGGAAAGGTTAAATGCAAGATAATTTATTTTTGTACTCTATTTACACTGTTGCATTTAACTACTTATATATAAAATAGTGTGTTTTCATGATTTGAATTAGGGATAATATTAGGAATACTGATACCGATATATCGGCAATATCGTGGGTTTTCAGATACATCGGAATCGGCGATATTAATTTGCCGATACACCAATACATTTCGAATTTCACACTATAGATAAACCATGTGTAAACGCGCCATCTTCGGGCTTAATTCATTCATGTTTGAACACAGCACAATTTATCTATGCTCGGGAAATCCCCGCGTTTCATAATTTCATTCCGAACATGGAATATGTGTCGCATCAATATTCTAACTATTCTCAAACTAAGCCTGTGCTATGAAAATAGGACTAAATTGCTGGTATCCTGGAATGGGGCTCGAACCACCGACCACCAATCACTAGGAGACCACCATGCACACTACACCAACAAGCTACTCATACAATAATCTGAATGTTATGTTAAATTACAAATTTTAAAATTTCATTATAAAGTAAACATTCCAAATAAATATTAAACATGTAATTTCACCTGTTTCTAATCTAATCCCATAACTTTTTACACCTTTTGAAATCTTCACTGTTCTCATCGCTATTGTCGATACTTTTTTTATAAATATCGGTATCGTATCGGCAAAAGTGCGTATTGATACATCCCTAATTTGAACTCTTCTGCTCTTCCAATACGCTATTCCAATCCTAGAGTCATCACAATCATGATGACCCTAAAGAATTTCCCAAGTGCTTGACCACACCCAAAGCTTGCTGGATGCTGGTTTTTTTTGCTCCCTTTGGCTCTTTTTGCTTCTTCTTGTGGTCTTGGTTCTACTCTCCTTTAATAGTTTTTCAGGATTTCCTAATCAGTCATTTCAGCTGCATTGGCTGTATCTAATGCAGCTCAGGAGCGAAGGTAACTGATTTTTTTAATTGCTTGATTCGCTCACTTAGCCGCAGATCCTACTCTGGTGGTTCGGATTCCAGTTCAATTGAGCTGTCGGTCTGGAGCTCTATGTGGGGAAAAGGATGCTGTTATTATCACTTCCGGGCCTGGTTCGCAGGCCCCTCGTCTTTGTCACTTTCTAACTTGGGCCAATTTGAAATGTTTGCTGTCGAGAGTGAGTCATTTTGTTACAAATAGTGAATGATTGATTGATTAAAGAGATTTTCATTATACAAAGTTTTGCTATTTGCTGTTTAAAGTTTTTGTTTTCAGAAAGATGACATAGTCAAGTATCAAAAATGTAATTTCTGTACCTTATTGCCTTTCAAGCAATTCATTCCGTCATAATGAAAGAAGAATTTTAGAATAAATTCACACATATTAGTGACCAACAAGAACAAATAGATAAATCCATTTTATAGAGTTCAATTCAAATTTCCATCGGGCACAGTTAATAGTCAAATTTATTGTTAATTTCGTATTTACTACAATACAATAAATTGCAACCAAACAATGTAATTGCGAAAAGAACTTTAAGGAAGAAGAAAAGAATCACTATTCTTTGTATGCCCAGCTAAGGCTGGATTTATCCACAGGGTTACAGGGGCTGTAGCTTAAAAAATTGATAGGGAAGACCTCTAACTGTACTAACTAAAAATTGCATATATTTAATTGAAAAGACTCTTGTATGACTACTCTAATTGTAATAGATTAATAAGTAGTTTTGTCAGTTCAATGTTAAATTATGGTAGGTATGTGAAATTAAATTTTGTTTAAGAGGTTATGTGTAGTCAGGATTTTCAAAAAATCGTTTTTTTTTGTATTTTCTTAGAGTAAAATGTTTCAAAAATATCGTGTGAAAATATCAACTCGATCCGGTCATTAGTTTTAAACATATCCAATAACTGTAGGGGCCTTTACTGCCGCCCGTAATGACATGCGGACGGCAGTAGAGCCGGCCGGGCCGACAAACGAGCCGTAGCGGTTGCTAACGTGGTTTTTACCTGAGTAATTCTAAGAATAATGTACGAAATTTCTTTTATACTTCTACTTTTAGACATAAGACCCATTAGGCTAACTGAGATTTGATTTAGTGGCGGTGAAACCCAGCATTATTACAGGTAGTTGTGCGTGTATTATAATGATTTTCAAAAATTTATAATGAAACGTCATGAAGGTATGCAAGGAATGTTAATGATTGCCGATGCAATAGGATTAAATTGTGGGCCTAATGCACACCGGTATGCTGAAAAACTCGATATAGAGCGCATAAAGATTGCTGATCAACGTGCAAATCAGGTCACTCAAGAAGGCGTAATGAGACGTAGACAAAAACAAATCGACATCTTGGATGCTGACACACCGGCAGAAGATTTATTATATGTACCAGAAATAGACGACTCTACGTAAGTAATTTTTTAAATTGTATTTGTATTACTTATTTATGTATAAAACTTTAAACGCTTTTTTATCAAAATAACGTTTTCAAAAACGGTGACCACGATATTTTAATAACTACTCGACAGATTTAAATGAAATTTAAACATCATATTTTAGGCATTAATAACTTGTGCTTAATCGAAGGATTATTTTTTTTTTACTTAAACTTTTTTTTTTATAAATAATAAATGAGTGATTTTTTCCCTAAAAATTCATAATTAAGCTTTAAAAGACCGCCATTTTGCTAAATTTGAAAAAAAAATAAAAAAGCTTTGATTAAGCACAAGATAAACTATTGACTATAATTTTTTTTTTAAATTTAGATAAACCACTAAGAAGTACTGATGGTCACGGCGAGGCACTATTTGCAAGACAGGGGTCAAGAATCGAGCTTCTATTGTGCCCAGTATTAATAATTTTATTTGAAATTTTCGGTATAGTTACTTAAAATATAGTGAAAAACGTTGGTATTATGTATTGAATCAAAACATTACACAACCGTTCAAAAAAAAATCTTAAAAATGTCTATTTTTTTGCGCCTCTGACCACACGTAACCCCTTAAACACATTATCAAACCTTGATAATGTATTTAAACAAATGAAATGAAGATGTACTTACAATAAAAATATATTACGCACATTATATTAAGAAATAAAAGTTAATAAACACACAAACAGCTACGTAAGTGGAGAATGGAAGGAAAGGCAGATTAAAGTATAGTGAAAATTGAAGTTTTATATACTATGAAATAATTTTATGGGCTATTGTTTGTAAAAATATTTGAACATTATAATCAATTTATATGCACCCATCACCTGAGGAGATGAAATAATTACACCATGGACACTCAAGGAAATACATTTAAAAAATTCTAAATCAATACATCAATATTCATATCAATTTCCTACAGTACGTGGTAATATGTAGTCATTTCTCGAATTACGACGGGTTTCGGTTCAGCAAGTTTGGTTGTAAGTCGAAATGGTCGCAAGTCGAATTTCATATAAAAATAAATAATATAATTATAATACATACATGTACATCAAAATTAATAGCTTTTATTTCTGATTTTTAATTTTGAACTACATATAAATATATAATAGTGAATGTATATCGTTCCTTTAGAGATAAAACTCACTAATATTGGCCAAAATGAGTTTCTTTTTAAATTTTTATTTATTTACTTTTTAAAAATTTTAATAGAGATGCGAACACGAAATATGTGTCATCAATATTCTTACTATTTTCAAACTAAGCTAAATGCTTGTGTTATGAAAAAAGGAATAACTTGCTAGTCTGGAGTGAGATTCGAACCCGCGACCTTTGGATCACGAGGCGAGTGTCCTAACCACAAGACTAAACAAGCTGCTCTAGTTATGAATATAAATATTAATATTTATATTCTAGTTCTCTAGTTATGAATATAAATATTAATATATCAGGAAGTAAATATTCCGAGTTTATTTATAGGTAAAACTCACAATTTGAAAATTTTAAATAATGTTAATATCACATGTCGAATGTTTAAAACTCATTTATCTCAAAACTACTCAAAAATCACTTAGTGTGTTTTACCTCTAAAGGAACGGTATAACCACTATTCTGGATTATCGTCATCTTCTGTGCCACTGATATTATTGCTAACTCTTGAGATTTATCTGCGAATGCAGTAATAGTGCTTTTGTTTTTAAAAACAAGTCCAATATTGTTGCAAGTTTTTTAGTTGTCTCATTGATATTGCTAAAAGTGGATGCAATTTCTTTCAGCACAAAGTTTTTGGGTGCTTCTTCGTATTCACCCAGTTCTTTTAGCTTCATTACATTTTATGTGCAACTCGTTTCTCGCTTCTCAATCTTCATCAGGTCTTGATTTGTGGGTTCCTCCACATTATTTCCAAAAGTTGATTTACATCTTCATTGATTGTATCTGAGATATAACTGTTGTCTAGTACTGATGGTCACCTGTCGAATTGCTAAAAATCAGTTACCAATCATCAATACAATCAGATACAAATCTCAAATAACAGTTAGTGTGTCACCATTTAAAATACCGTCACTACTTTGGAACATAAAATTGATATGGTTAAAATATCTTCACTACTTTGGAGCATTAAATTGATATACTTAAAATACCGTCACTACTTTGGAGCATTAAATTGATATAGTTAAAATACCGTCACTACTTTGGAGCATTAAATTGAATAAATGCAAACCATTTATAATTCATTTTACTAACAAAAATAAAAAAAATTGAACAACTAATACAATGACAGCTCAGAAGATGCAAGAAACTGCATTAAAGTACATCTCCAAATACATCACAGCATAAAATAATCAAATTGTATATACATATGTATATATTAAATTCAAAAATAAAGTAAGTATGGATATTAACATAAATGATAATTATATATTATACATACATATTTACTTTTCAAAAAATTATTTGGAATACCATAATCTATAGCAGGGATCGAGGGACAGGGCTAAATGACCTACAATGGTGTTCAAAGTAAAATTTTGGGATATCTGAAGTGAATTCAATACCTTTTTATCAATATTATATGCGGCATTAGAATATGCACAGCTTTTTCATTAGGTATTTTATTAATTTATGACCTGGACAGAAATCCTTTAACACAAATAGATTTTGGGTAATATCCAATAAGGTTCCCTGACCACTTACTAGTCCATGTTTCTGAATAACTTAAGTGGTAAAATTGGGTTGATCCAAGGCGTTTGCATGTACATATATTGAAAAATAGAAATCCACAAACAGAATCACCCATAAAATAGAACTATGTCTTTTTGCAGATATGTATGTTAGTCCAAGAGTGTTCTATATTTCAAATATGTACCTCACAGTATTAAAAAAATTAAGAATTATTAGCTTAGCAGCAGAACATGTTTCACAGAAGTTAAGGAATTAGGTATTTTTTATGTCATTTAAAAAAATTATTTTTACACACATTTTTTTATTAAAAAAGATACACCAAGATTAAGTTCTTTATTTTAGAGGCTAAATCGCAACATACATCCATCTAAAAAATATTCAAATAATACGTTCAAGGATTCCTATTTGTCAGCAGTTTTATCAGTGTCCAAACCTACTACATGTTTGTTTTCAGTTTTTTTTTTTTTATCGATGAATTGTAAATTTTTCATCAGATTTTGACCTTGAGATGGGATGAATCAAAAACATTTGTTGCGGGCAGGCAACTAGTTAATTTTAAAATCATAAAAGTATAAATCGGAAACATTGTACGCATTGCATTATTCTGAATAATGTAGGAAGATGATAATGATAACATTCGCCATGTTTATATTTCAGCGAAAAATTATATTGGCCACTATCGCCTCATCACTTATTGTCAAGAATACCGTCTCTTTTATATGATCAAAATTAGTGACCAAGTACACGGGCAAAAGGTATTTTTTTGCGATTATTCCAAGTGTATTTTTAATATTTTATCATCAGACTCACTAACCACTAATGTATAATTTTATTACTTAAGTAGATTTAAGGAGTAACTTTGTAATATGAACCATATTTAAGTTTGCTTAGTACTATTATGAGCACTGTTACAGTAGTTCTGAAATAAAAAATATTTTATTACACATGTTATTATATTAATTTCCCTTACTATTTCCTTTAACTTTGTAATATGAACCATGTTTTAGTTTGCTTTATTAACAATTTTTATGTGAATTTGAACAATGAGAATTTCGGTAACACACGACACAACTGTTAGTCAGATTACGATTGTGCTGTGAACAATCCGTGTATAATTTTATTTTATTTTTCCAAAAGGAGGTTTTTCCTTTTTTATAGCATAAGCAAACTTGATTTGCGCTGCCAAGCTTGAAAATAGTAAGAATATAGATGTGTATGCATATTTTTTATTATTAATAAAAAACAGTACATATTTGTATGTATCAATGGTCTTAGATGCTCAGTCAAAGCAGTCCAATGCAAAGATATAAAATAAAAATCACTTTATCTAAACTGAATAACTTACCATGATGCCCATTATCATTATCATGCCGTAAAACTACTGTGCAATTTGGCATATGTATAATGTAATAAATATCAAAAAATTAATAAATATATATAAAAAAAATCTGCGAGAGTGGGCAGATACGAGAGAACATCACACTCTTTTGTTCTGTCTGTATTAATTACAATACATTTTATTAATTTTGGTGACATGACAATGACATCCACACAAGCCACACAAGCGGTCACAAGCCCGAAATCATATTCAAATATTAATGCCACAAAATTTTCTGTCAAATAAAGCAAATTTCATGGATATTAAAAAAATTTACTGTGTGTTATTTCAATTTAAATACCGCTTCTAAAACACAACACTTTATTTGAAAAAAAAAAACAACCATAGCACTTTTTAAAATACAACTAGAGTCATCTAGTAATAACCGCAGATATCGAAAAACACCTGTAGCACTTTTTAAAATACAACTAGCGCCGTCTAGTAACGACCGTAAATATTAAAAAAAACAATCTGTAGCATTTTTTAAAATACAACTAGCGCCATCTATTAACGACCGCAGAATTTTTTTTTTGGATATATATCAAAAATAAAAATCAAGCCATAAGTGTTACTTATTCTCTTAAAAGAATAACTACAATAAATACACAAGCAGCATTGACTGTAATCTGACATGATGTTGCATGATATGGGTATTTTAAGAAAAACCACAGTATGTGAAGTTGTTGTATTATATTTATTAAATTAATTTTAAAAATTCTTGCAGTTTTCAATTATGTAGCTATGTTAGAAAAATCAATAGAAAATGGCCCATACTTCATTATATATACATATACATATATATTTTTATTTTTATTTCTAAGGTTTACACATATTAGATTAAAATAAGAATCTTATACATATCTAGATAACAGTGTACATTATATGTATATGTAAATAATATCTGCACGCATGATCGTTTACAAATGTATACATATACATACATACATATGAAATTTATAAAACAATGTCTTTTGTATTAATTGTTGTATTGTTGTTTTTTTGTTTGCTAGGGGATTTGATTGTGCTGGAATAATGCATATGTAAAATGTGCCTTAAATAGATGCAAGGGGGACATTCTTTTGCACTGATCCAATCCCCTCTCATAAAAACGTTTTTTTTTCATCTCTGTACAGATAAATACCTACTCTGTGACAGAATGTTTAAAAAAAATACATATTTTTGCTGAGTACATAAATCACAATTAAATAAAGACAATTATAAAGTGTACATCAGTATGAACAAAGATACATGTATTCATATATGTATTAACAAAGTTTAATCAAATAAATTATCGGTAAAATGTTCATTAAGGAGATTTTGGTAATGACTTAAGTTAATGTTGAGAATATCTGCAATTTGTGCATAATCATTTCCTAGGATGGAAAGTCTGTTGATCGTGGAGTATTTTTGGTGAGATATGTTGCTTTTGTTGCAGTGAAAGAATGCTTGTGAACGGGTATTTCTGGCCGGTATGTGAAAAGATATGGATGATAAGAGTTCCGGAGAATCCAAGTTAAAAGAATGAATTATCTTGTATAGATATATGAGATCAGCAATAATGCGTCTGTCGCTAAGTTTAATTAGACCTGTCTGAATATGAAGTTGATTATAATTGATGTGTTCGATCAAAATTCTTAACCTGTAATTCACGTATTTTGATTGGACTTTTTCTAATGTCTGTATCATAATGTGGTGACCATAATTGACTACAGTATTCCAGCTGACTTCTCACGAAAGATTTATATAGGTATGTGCATGAGGCTATGTTACTAAAGTTTTGTGAAGTGCGAATAATAAAGCCGAGTTATTTGAGTCCTTTATTAGATATTTTGTTTATATGGGTAATATAATTTAATTTGGAGTCTAGCAGGATACCCAAGTCATTGACTTCCGTAAATTTATTTAAATAATCTGTTTACTCTATAATCAAAGTAAATTGGACATTTTATTCTACTAAAGGTAACACTATGACGTTTATCTGTATTTAAATTTAGTTTATTAGTTGTACACCACACGTGAAGTTTGTTAAGACATTCTTGCAGTAACATGCAGTCTGTTATAGATCTAACTGAGACAATAATTTTCATATCGTCTGCAAATAATAGTACTTGTACAGGGTCTGAGAAGTTAATAACAATGTAATTTCTAAAACAATTTAAAGCAAAAGGTCCTATATGGGAACCTTGGGGAACGTCGCTGGTAGCTATGAATTTATATGAAAAGGAGTCGTGAATTTTGATTTGTAGGTTTCTTTCAAGAAGATAGCTTGTAAACCAGTGTAGTATATTCCCTTGATTTCCTAGTTTAGATAATTTTTTATAAATATCACCTGACTGACTGTGTCAAACGCTTTACTGAAATCAGTATATATCGCATTTACTGATTGATGTTGATTGATATGATTGATGAATGACATTACACATACTGAAGTTTATTGTCTAAACAATTAGAAATATAGGTTGTATATATTGTGAGGTTCGTCAAAGTTGATCTTCCACTTATGAAACCATGTTAGTTTTGTGATTTAATTTAGAACTAATTTTTCAAGAAGCTTAGGGATCGCGGACAAAATACAGATGGGTCTACAGTTTTTTACATCTGATTTATTACCTTTTTTGTGGATGGGAATTATGTAGGCAAGTTTCCATGTGTCTGGAAAATATCCGATTTGAATGGAATGATTAAAGATTTTGAAAAGAGGGTGTAGCAATGCCATGCATTTTTTGATGAATATTGGAGATATGCAATCTGGGCCTAGTCCTTTGTTGTTATCTAACTTCATTATTTCATCAGCAATTTCTTGTTTGCTAAAACTTATGGGTGAACTTATGGGCTTCATTACTAAATGAGCAGTTAGGAATAGTATCATCTGGATATCACACAATAACACACAAAGACCCTTTTGAAATAATCGGAAAATAGATTAGAGATTTCATTTTTGTTATGGGCGAAGACATTGTTATAGAACATGGTGCAAGGTATAGTAAAATCATATTTTTTCAGGAAGTTAGTAAATTGCCAAAATTTATTTATATTAAGGTCATTTGTAATTCGACATCAGATAATTGTTTTTCATATTGTTATTTGCATGTGTATCTTAGAGTTGAGAAGGTTAAATAATCAGATATTAGAGCACTTTCTTTATAATTTTTATGTGCAATCTTTTTTTACTATTAAATTAATTAATAAATTATCGAATCACTTAGGATAGGTATTGTTGTGTTTTTTTTAATGGGGTACATACTTTTCAATAATATCATACAAAATGTTGTAGAATTTATCAATAGTCAGGTTTAGATTATCGCAATTTTAAAAAGTCCAACCACTATTATGAAGACATTCGTTTATCTTTTGATAGTCACCGGTTGAAATTATATAAGGGCTTAACACTTTGGCAATTTTTATTAGGAAAATTGTAATATTTCCATGAGAGTGATGGGGGGGGGGGGGGATGATGTGTATCTACGTTTTATAATGGCTCTAGCACTTTAGATAGCTCCAAATTATGGTTATTGGTTAAAACAAGGTCCAGGATCCTGTTATTAATGTTTGTGATGTTATTCTTTTGTGATAGACCTAAGAAGTTAATCATGGCGACAAATTCTTGACTGCATTCGGAGAAATGAGTATGCTGGTATTCATTCCAGTTAATAAATGATAAGTTATAGTCACCTATTATTTATTAGCTGTTTGTTAGTTGGGTTGTTAATTATAATATATTTTAGATCTTCAACGTGGCTCTTATACTGCTGAAGATCTGAAGAAGAGGAATGTATGTAGAGCTAATTAATGTTTTATTTGCGCCTGATAGGTGACTGTAAGAAATAGCTGTTCAACATGGTTATTTTTGGCATATACACAGCGTGATTTAATATTTTTAGATATAGCAATGAGCACTCCACCACCACTTTTGTCGCTAGTGGTTGTGTTTCTGTCTAAACGGTAAACATTGTACATTTCGAGGTCCAATTCGGCTGTTTATATTGTAGAATCTAACCATGTTCCAGTTATGTATTAGTATTATTTGCGGTTTTATAGTTAGTACATTGTAACGAAATTCGTTTAATTTACTCTTCATTCCTCTTACGTTCTGGTAGTATAGAATTATTATTAGCTTTTTTTATTAATTTTTGATATTGTTTGTTTCCCATGGATATATTTTATAGTTATATCCTCTTCGCCTTCTTGTTTCCTGGATTCAAGTTCTTTTCTTATTTCTGTTAATTTTTTGGGTTGCCATAGTATCAAGTCTTTTGCTATTCAAATCAAACCGTTTTTTCAGAACCAGTTCAGCGGTGGCTCTTTCTGTAAAAGTTACTCGTAACGGTCTAATTTCATGATTCTTTTTGTATCCCAGTCTTTGAACACTGATGTCTGATGTTTAACAATGATGTCTGTCTTAATATATATGATAATCTTATGTATTTCGTTTGTATCTTGGATGATTAGGTCGGGCACACTTTATGATGAATTTGTTTTTTGATTTGGATCTGCGGTCTTCCATTACCTTGATTGCTTGATATATACAAATATAAGTAACACAAATAAATAATAAAAATACTTCTGCATATTTTTGTAAGCAGATAATTCGCCTTCGACCGAGGCTAGCTTGGCTGTGATGTGGCCTATAATCTCCAGAAGATCTGTATAAGGCATAAGCTTGGTGATTTGATCCTTTGTGAATTTGTTATGCTCAGTTAGCATGTTATTTGTGGCATGCAGCGTATCAGTGGCTTGCTGAATATATAGGTGGGCACTGTTTGGTTCATGAGACTGACTCATTGTGAAGGTTGATAGTCACCGATGATCAGCGTATACGATAATTGAATAGAGTGTATGTGTCCGTTAGGTACAAGTGTTCAACACAGTGCTGGCTAGGGGTCGATGTAACAATAATATCACTGAGATTTAGAACTGTCAAAGAGAGTTTAAAACAGATATAACTATTTGATTCCTTTATATCCCACAGTACAAATCAGGTTATAGTATCACTGCACCGCACTTCTTTTATGATACTAGAATACTCAAGAAGATTCTTATTACTTGCATGTAAATTTAAATTATACGAGACAGCAAAAGTACAACAACTTGTCAGTACAACTGTCAGAATTATTTTACCCTATATGCTCATCTAATTCATTGTCTGCAAAAAGCGAGGTACATACCATATCATGATCTATAAATATCCTAATTTATAAAGACAATTACAATATTTATACACAAACGAAAATGTTTAGATACATGTATGGTAAATGTACTGTTTATAAATATACTGTTTATAAATATACATACTATTTATACAAATCATATAATGAACTTGAATATTATTAGTGTTAAAAGAAGCAAATTATTGAAGTCACATGAATAAAAATAATTTAATCTATGAGGCCATAAATACTTTGGTGCTTACAAAGCAGTCGGGATCATAGTCAGTATCACTTGAGGTTCTCTCTAGAATAATATTACGAAAGGTTGCACGCAGGGATGCCAACAAGTCTTCATTTTTTACTGCATCAGCGATAACTCTTTTAGCCTTTTCTCCAACTGTCTGACCAACAGTGTCTGGAAAAATAAACAAAAATGTAGCTCTCCAAAAAGACTCTCAAAACATACATAAAAACAAGATTGCCCCAAATACATTAATCCTAAACAGTAAAAATGAAAACAAAGAACGTAAAACCGAAGTTTTACTGTATTTATTATGCTAATGCAAAGATCGCGACATTTCTATTAATAAAGTACCTGATATTGTCATATTTATTCTTCTCGCATGTGAAAAAAATAGAAATATTTTTTCAATTTGTCAAATTCCAAAAAAAATCGAATTATATGAACCAAAATGTATTGACTTGTGGCGCAAGGGGCAAAAAATTATTACGAATTACGAACGGGATTTTCGAATAATCTGTATTAATTTACTATAAAATTAACATTTAGGGACCTGTGGGTTTTAAAAATTTCAATTTATCGAGGTTCAAATTAATGGGGTTTTACTGCATTAATTTTTGTTCATGTTTTAAATACTACTGTGAGGAATTACAACATTTTTCTGTATACTGAACACCATAAAGAATTCATTGAATGATTTAGCAGTTACTTCGTAGTGCAACATTTTAATTTAAAATATAATTTTTATTTAAACTATTAATATTTAATAAAAATGTTTGAATTATTTATTACTACTATAATTTAGAAAGGAACGGTCCCTCTCATCATCAGGTATAATTAATAACCAACATAAATACAGAATTTTGTCAATCTATTCGGGTAGATCAGGGGACTGCGTAGTGGGGATGGTTTTTTTGGTTTAACGGAAACAATTTTAGGATTGGAGAAGTGTTTTGAAATGTGAATTTTGGATTCCTCCTTTTCCGGAATTTCCCCCTGACCTACCCGAATAGATTGATAATGAAAGAGATGATGATGAGAGGGACGCTCCTCTCAAAACTATAGTGGTGATAAATAACTCAAATATTGTGCGTATAATATAATATTTAAATAAAAATTATATTTAAAATCTGAGAAAATGTTAGGTAAAAGCCACTGTAGACAAGCTACATATGTGGGGTATAAAAGTAATAGGATTACTAATTTAAAATATACTGAATTTTAGATTTTATGTATCTTCTATTATAGATTTTATGTATTCTTTTATGTGTCTTCCAAAATCATGTTTCCTATAAATTTATAGGTTATGTTTCCTATAAAATCTCAAATTCAGTACTTTATAAATTGGTAATCCTTGATGACTTGCAATCAATTTTTTTGGATATTTCTACCTTTGCTTTTATACCCTACATATAAAAGGCTGTAAACTAGGGTGAAAAATAGTCTGATATTGAATTGTAATAGTGAAAAAAGGTTGATGTATTTTATTTATTAACAATGCCTATGAATCTGTCGAATGACTGAAATGAATGAATGAACAGAATCTGTCAATGTTTAGAAACATTCTACAGATTCTGTCTCCGGATCGACACAAAAAATAAGTCCATAATTTATTTCTTCATACCGGCATCATAGTTGATTAAAATGTTCTTTTTTTATAATAAAACAACAATTTAAGGTAAGTTTTAATGTATTAGATAGGAAAATAGGTCATTGTACTTAAAGTGATATTTTTAAAGTAATTAGCAACTAAATCCCCCCCCCCCTCTACCAACCCCTGCAGAGAAACGGTGTGATGGTTAGTTAGTTAGTTAGCAACTAAATCATTTTTGTGGCATTGGCTTCTCTTGCTGTTTTCCAAGATAAAACTGTTTCTGTGACAGACTTCACAGGTATTTAAACCGCTTGTGTATGATAGGACAAATGCATAAGAGGTAGTTTACTTTGACTAAATTATGATTTCCTCATGGTGTTATGAACGACTGAGAATCTTCGTCAGATACTTGTTGAATTATTGGTAATTTAATGTTGTTTGGCTGTCAGTTTATAAGATTGTAGTAAGCGGCGGCTTCAAGTATTTTGTTTGGAATTTATCATTAGAGTTGTATCTTTACGACAATCAAAATACGAGGCTGAAACTTGCGAAACTCTGTATTGTCACGTGTCGTGGCTGCAGGAGGAATTAATGAAACGCTGGAATGTGATAACGGATTTATTGATTGTCGATTAACTAATTATTCCAAAGAACAAGACCACTTATCCTATTAAATGTAACGCTGTTCTTTAAATTAAACTGTTTCGCAATTTATCACTCGTAAATAGACACTTTATATTCGGTTTAACACTATTTTCACTGTTCACGAGAATATTCCATCAAATTCCGCACTTATTGCTATTCACTTGGGCTATCTCGCTACATAAGAACTTTCTAGAATCGCTGTTGAATTTCTGCTCGCTTGTTATCACTGCCGCTACCACTCGCTGGCCGGACTGACCGCCGCCCGCGGCTGCCTTCGCTTCTGTTATCGCCTGTCAACCGCGTTCGGAAAACTAACTCCCCGGCTATTCTCGCGTGTCGTATTTATACTGGCCAACGCTGTTTATGAAATTTCGAGAAGTTCCTCGCGTTTCCTCGCCTTTCCAGACTTCACTAGCAAGTACTCGTACATTCCAGGTTTTGCTGGAAAGTTGCAGACGTCACTCAAAAGCTGGAGGTGATTCCAGATCCTTCGGTAGTACTGTTCAACTTTAAACAACTGTCACTTTGACAGAAGTGCGCGACTTCCTTTATCCTCGTTACAATATTCTACTTTGTTTCCTTTCTCGCTCTGCGCAGCTTGTTCTTATATAAAATTTAAACATCAGAATTGATATAATGAAGAACATCTGAAGCAAAGACTATTGCTGTTCTGTCTGATTCTCCATATATGTCGGAGGTTTTCACAATTTGGAAAAATCGATGGTAGTGGCAGACCACATGCCAGAAGTTGGCATTCCAGTTTTGGAGATAAAAATAATGTCAGAAGTAGTTGAATCAGATAAAATAGAATTTGAAGGCATGAAAAATCCAATACAGATGTTGGTTTATCATTGAGTGGTTTTTTTCTTTGATTCACACACAGTTTTATCTGAAATATTTCATTTTCAAACTATTTTCTTATAGTTTTGTTATGGTTACATATAGGTTTTCAATCATCATTTTTTTGATGTTCGCCGATCAGTAAGAAAGCTCTGTTCTTGCAGTAAGTACTTTATGATGCCTGGGATAGGAGTATTTATTAATTCTTAAAT
This sequence comes from Agrypnia vestita, assembly GCA_016648135.1. NCBI lineage: Eukaryota > Metazoa > Arthropoda > Insecta > Trichoptera > Phryganeidae > Agrypnia > Agrypnia vestita. The sequence continues at coordinate 96,396 of JADDOH010007007.1, read as the reverse complement.
TTATACAAAGAAATATCAAACAGCACATTACTAATGCTATAGAATTCCGCTTGAGTTTTCTTCGATATCTTAGGGTGAGATTTAAGGATGTTTTTGTAATTTAAATGACAGGATTTCAAAATTTGTGTAACTTGTATATAAGTGACTATAGGAATTGAGACAAGTTGATTCTTAATTTAAGAAGTATTTTACATACGTAATTTTGACGTCATTTGGTACCACTCTTTCACTGTTAGAATCGTGCTATTCAAAAAAAAATTTCGGCCCGGCCTACTGTGCACTGCACATAAAAAGAAGCTATGCTGAAAAGTTTAATATGTACAAGTATTGTAGTAAAATAAATAAAAATTTAATTAAATATTACCTTGGAGACTTTTAGAGGGCATTGAAAATTTAATCTTTTTGATTCTTAACTGTAGCGATGTTGGCATTCCAGATAAATATGCGTCACTGAATGGCATATGGGCAGCCGCGGGAATTGCAGCATCTTCACAGATAATTCGCTTCCATATCTAAAATTGTTACTCATAAGTTATATGATAATACATGATATACATAATGACATAATATACATAATAGAATACACATGCCCTTACTAATTATTTGACAATAAACAAAGGCAGGCAAAAACATTTTTTTTATAATATATAATATACAATATGTTTGGCGTATATGAAAACCAGACGAGGTGAAAGGTTTCAAGGACACAGTGAAGAGCTTGTTAGGGATATTTTTGCATATAATGTAGGAATGTCAGGGGGTTGGGAGGAGGTGGTGGAGAGTAAATGGTTCTTAAGAATACTAGAAGAATTTTCTGTCCAGACAACGCTTGGTTCACCAAATAGTCTTTAATATTACAAAATAATCTCTTATGACCTAAATGTGGGCATATTAGTCTGCAAAAGGTCTTTAATTTTTTTGCTGTAAAAAGAAACTATGTTTTACGGTAAAGATAAGTAATTCTAAGCGTTGAAACTATTAGAGTGGGAAATACGAAAGAATTGAGTACCGTAAAAAAAGGATAAATAGAAAATCTATAAAAGCATTCTAATCTTATATTAATTAAATTGATAAAAAAATGTTTCTCATCAAGTTGCTAGTTAGTTAAAGAGAAAAAAATCTCTTTGTTTAATGGATCTGAACATTGGGCCAAGAAAAAACTTTTGTACTTTGATAATAATAAGAAATGAAATATTGTAGGTACTTAAGTAATAAGATATAATTGTTTGTACTTTGATAATAATAAGGTATGAAAGTTTGTATTTTGACATGTAATAAAGTACACTTGCCTTTTCAGTATCTTCATTTGAAAGAGGAATAGGTGAAATATTTGACGATGATGGTACATCCAAAGCTGGCTTCTTATTAGAAGATTTCTTCTCTATTTTACCTGGTGGTTTTTTATTTTCTAAACAAAAACACAAGATTTAATGTTGCATACAATAATTATTAAATTGAAAGATGTGTGCAAGTATACTTTTTTCAAGGCCGGTAAATATTTATTTTGTTATCGGTACACACTTTTTTTAAAACATTTTTTGCTACATTTTGTTCGCTCATTGAAACACTTTTGTATAAGGGGAACTAAGGCCTGATTGTTTTAAGGGACAGATCGTTTGATCGGTGAAGAACACAAAAATGGGTGTGGTTTAAACAAACTTTTACTTTAATCCAACTAGAAACAACCGGGGCCTAATTTGTCACTGTAAAACGCCAAAAAAACTGCTCTTTTGTCTGTGAGATGCTCATAGCATCGTCCTCGAAAGCCTGTTGGATCTTACAAATGTTTTCCACTTCGGTATTACTAAGAATTCAGCAAAACTTAATGCAATATTGCTGCTCAAGTCATTCCATTATTTCACAACGATCAAGAATCCGACAGGCACTAACTACACTTTTTCACTCAGAGGATGGCCGCCAGCGACAGACGCTTTCTGCGGGAAGTAAAAATTTGTGCATGTGCATAAATTTTCCCTACACACCTTCACCAAAGGACACCTCGAATGCTGCTTTTTTTGGGTGGAAAAACATAGGTTCGATATTATTTGAACACACTTCTAATTTTTATATTATATTCCATTAAATGTAAGATTATCTGATTTCGCAGCATCACTAGTACAATACTTACTCTGGGCGTGTAATACTGCAGTTGGCTGTTTTGGTCGCTTTCTTGCAGACCATTCCAAATATGCTTCGCTATGGGCTTCGGGTGTTGGAACTGTCACATTTTCTGTATCATGCAACATTATTAAATTCATCTGCACCTTTAAAGGGAAGAGAGAAACACTTTTGAGAAAACGAATGTTTATGAAGATAACTTAATACCTATGATGTAGCCTCTGAAGAGGTGACATCAAAATAATGTTTTTAATTTTTTTTTCTACTTATTTAAATCAGGGGCTTTATAATTTGAACAGATTTTTTAATGTTTATATCCAGGGTGTCTCATAGCTAGTAGCAAAAACTATACAGGTGAATTCCTGCCTTGATAATGAATCGAAAATGTTTAAGCAACCATGACCATTATTTGAAAAAAAAAATCGAAATTAAATAATATTATGAATATAATGAAATATTAAAAATGTTCTTAGGCCGTTCAGAATCTTCAGTGTATAGTTTTCTGGGATATTCTGTATATATGACCTCTCTAGCCAGAGAGGTCATATATACACGGTAGAATATCCCAGAAAACTATACACTGATGAAATATTAAAATCTGAATAATATGTTAATTAATTATTTTCACCTCTCGTTTCTTAAAATATAAAATCATTACATTTTATTAATTTTTGATTTTGCCTCGATAATGAATCGAAAATGTTTAAGCAACCATGACCATTATTTGGAAAAAAAAATCGAAATTAAATATTTAACTGGCAGAATATTATGAAATATTAAAATCTGAATAATATTTTAATTAATTCTTTTCACCTCTCGTTTCTTATAAAATAAAATCATTACATATTACATTTTATAATTTTTGAAGCTGGCAATGAAAAAGAAATGCATTACTCAATGTGTTTTAAGCGCAATCATAATATAGCTACACAATTGCTATTTCGGAATAAATCTCTCATATTTTATGCGTGCAATCCAACAGATCAAAAAAATACTACCGCACCGTTCAAAATTACTTAAGAGTGGAAGCAATACTTTATGAATGAAAAACGGCTTCAAATATAAGTTCCTTTACATTTTTTACTCCATATCAGATGTAACCATCCTTCTTTATGTTATAATCTACAATAAGTTCTTTTTCATTTTCCTCTCTATGAGAGCAGTCATGATCTTGGAATTGGTTGCTGTGGATGACGGCGTGGATGCTTTATCACCACCTGGTCTATGGCATTTCTTATTTCTTATGAATAATGTGTTCATTTTGGAAATGCATTTGCTCACCTTTAAAGATTCAATAAAAAACTTATCAATATAGTCTAAAATATGATACATAAATCAATTAAACAGCAACTTACAATGTTTGGATCATTAAGCCCAATGGAGACAGACGCCATTATAACTGTATCTGAAAATTAAAATTAATAACTCAAATTATTTCAAAACTCTTCAAGATTTGTGAGGCAGCAGTGTCAGGTGTAGATTCCTAGGCTAGCAAGAGGTGCACATGCGCAAGGTCCAATAAATTATAAAAACATATTATTTTAAGTCATTAATACATATTAGTGATTGTATTTTAGTGACACACTAACCGTTGCTTCAGATTTACATGTGATTGTATCGACCGCATGTAATCGACGATTGTAAGTAATTTTTCGCAATTCAATGGGCAATAATCGATACTAGACAAAAGTTATATCTCAGTTACCAATCATCAATACAATCAGATATAAATCTCAAATAACTGTACCATGTGCAACCGGTTAAATAAACAGTTTGACCATTGCTAATCAACATTAGCATTTATTAGAAATGTAGAAATATTACATTACATGGTACAATTCGAAACAATTTTGTCTTTCTAAAGGGTGTTTTTTTTAAAGGTGGAGAACTTTAAATTGAAATAAAACACAGAAAAATGTTTTAATATCCGTGAAATTGGCTTTATTTCATAGATAATTTTATGGCATTAATATATGAATATGATTTCAGGCATTTGGCCGCCGCGGTGGCGTGTACTTCGCATAATTTGAAGGTCCAATTTTCGCAGTCCAAATGTGTTTATTGATGAAGCACATTTTTCGTTAAATGGTTGTCAATAAACAGAATTACCGCATTTGGAGAAATGATAATCCATAAGCCATTGTCGAAACACTATAACATCCAGAAAAAGTCACTGTTTGGCACGCTTTATGGGCCGGTGGAATCATTGGTCCATACATGGTCAAAAATGATGCTACGGTCAACAGTGAGCGGTACAGAGACATGATTATTAACTTTTTTATGCCTCAATTGGAAGGGATTAATGTTGCAGACCTGTAGCATAATTATTCATATAAATTACTCGACATGTATACTGTACGATGAAGAATTTCCGGAGGACAGTCATTCACGTCTATAACTGATGATCATTTAAATTGGCGTACATTTGTTGTAATTTATGTCTTTTTATAACACTTTGCATGGAAACTATAATGATCTCTGTTTTCTATTGTTATTTCTAAATCACCACGCTTCCATTCACGATCCTGAATCGCATCACAACTTCAAACAAATGAATTCATTAATAGTCTTATCACTGTTTTTACACACAAAATATTTATTCCTTTCGGCAATAATTAAATCACACACCATGTCCCTTCGTCCACTTTCCTACATTTTCTCATGCACGCTCTTGGGTTATTGAAGCTTCTAACAGAGTGCCAGATCTTCCACGGACCCTCTGTTTCTGCTGTCTTCAACACTCGCCTCATAAATTTTCTTTCCCCACTCATCCATTCCATGTGGCCAAACCATCTCAGCGATCCTTTCTTTATTGTATCTACTACGTTACAGCCAGTATTACATTCACTTCAAATTCGTTCATTCTCTACTCTATCGTACAAAGATTTTCCACACAAACGTCTAAGCGACAACATTTCTACTGCATTCAGTCAACTTTTGTTATTTTATTACCAATTCTGGGCTTCACTTTCATATATTCCATTATGTACCGCTTATTCTTGCTTTCTTTAACAGATTTTTACTAGCCATAATTGCATTAAGAGCACCATTCACTTTTTTCCTGCAGTCACTCTCTTTTCAATATTATTCTCAGCCTTGCTGTCTCTAGTCAACAAACTTATTCACTTGTCACTAAGCATTCATTGTTTACCATTACTTAGGGCCAGTTGTTTCAAGTTGGATTAAAGTAAGCGTAAATCCTGGGTTAAACTCGAGTTTAACCTCAAGGTTACGCAAAATCACCCAGATACAACTGTTTCACGCCAAATATTGGATTAGGGGTGTTGCAATTGTGTAAAATGCACAATTGAAAGGACAAATGCATGCCAAAATAATTTTGCACTTTGCATCAAGTCATTTAAATTTCATTTGACAGCACGCAAATTTATCGACACTTGAAGTTCATATCATCAACAATGCTGTTTTACTAAATAAGAAGTGAAGATGTCCACAAGAAATTGAAAGGAGACCAGTAGGCCACATTACGCAACAAATATAATGCTTTGTGGCTTTGTGTAGGCTCCCGCCTAAATGCTACTGTCCGACAGATTTTCGAAGTAGATTCGAGAATATGATGAAATGCGCCAGGAAGGTCAGATTATTGACGAAATGAAATGTTTTCCTATCTATTTAGTGTTTGAGAGAACAATATGTTTTTATTTGATCTATATTGTATTTCTTTATGATATGCAGAATAAATTATAAGAGGTCCAGTTAGCGATTTTTAAAACAGAACTAAAGAATCAGCAGAAAATTCACAAAGTTGTTTTGGAAAGGCATAAAGCCAAAAGAGATCTTGCTTCATTTAATTATAATTGAAAGTTGTATTTTTTTAAATTAAAATTTTAATTTTCCTGTTAATAAGAGTTTTATACATCGAATATATTGTTTTATTACTATTATTCCACGGACGCCCTCTGTTTCTGCTGCCTTCAACAAACAATTTTCCTTACTATCCGTTCCTTGTTCATCAGTTCAACATGACCAAACCATGCAACAACATTGGTAAATAACATTGAAGTCGTAATCCAGTGGCCATGTCACTGGCTCTGCATACTGAAGATTCGATTCCCAGTGAGGTCGCAATACATCTTTCTGATTTTTTTAAATCTCTAGGTGCCGGACCGCAATTAATTGGGCCTTTAGGCCCCTTGTACCATTAAAAATTGCTGTACATATGGTTTGAGGGCATAATCCCGGTCTCTTACAATATAGCAATTACCAAATCTGGTACCAAGTACCATTTGTCGTAATTAGATTTTTTGTTTGGATATAATCAATATATATATATATATATATATATAAAAAGAAACCCGTGTTTCCCTACCCGCCAAGTTTTCTCCACAACCACCCACCATTGGTTATGGTGGTGGATAGCCCTTGGTGTCACATCGAAAATATGCGAGTTTGGTGGGGGTGGCTGTGAGTGGGTGGGAGTGTGTGACGAAAATGTGCATTCTAGCAAATTGTTTTGTTATAGGAAGGCCGCAAATGCTTCAGATTGTTTCAAAATAGGCGCGCCGACTGTGTCGACTGAGTCAAGAAGGTTCCGGAAAAAACTGCTCTAGAAAATTCTGGAAGGAGAAGGTTCTAGAAAATTCCCGAAAGTTCTATAAGGTTCTAAACTGAGTAGGGGAATGTGTCGATGTGTCTAGAAGGTTTCAATAAATTTCTTAAAAGTTCTGGAAGAAGAACGTTCTAGAAGGTTCGTGAAAGTTCTATGACGATCCAAACAGGGTACTAAAAATCTACGCGTGCAAAGCCGCGCGGGCAAAGCTAGTGACAAATATATTTCTGATTTTTATAGTGCTTTTCATCTGATTAAAATGTGGTCTTTATTGCTCTGGTAATGACTGACCCTATCCGCAGTCCAAGAAACAGTGTTCCAGATACATCACCTACGCACCATTCATCAATATAAATTGAATAGAAACCTTAAATAAAATATTGTCGACAATGCCCTGCGGTATCATTTAGAGTTGCGGAAAAATCAATTTCTTCTGACAAAAAAGTATTGTTTGATGTCTAAGTAAATTACTTCTCCTGTTAAGGATATACTGTAGGATCAGTAGATCGTCAGAAAAGCCCGTGTCACCCTACATAAAATTGTACATTTCGACACTTTGTTTCAATTTAAAATTAGCTTCAACTGAATGTGTCGGAATATAGAGTATGGCGTTCTATTCTATGTGCCAAACTTCTTGAAATTGTTGCGTACATATTTAGGACATTAAAATTATCGCAAATCAAATAAAAATGTAGGGATACGTAAAATAATAAAAATAAAAATATTCCTAATGACTTAATACTCACGTCTACAACATAAATAAAAAATTTACTTACAAGGTAATCAGTGGATAGACACAATTTATTATTCGTCTATACTCTCTCTTATCAATCTCTTATTGAAAGCTGAAACAGTGCACAGCCTGGCGAACCAAAGATAGAAAAAAAGTTTTACAACTTTGCAGCTCTGGGATCCAGCTTTTCAATAAACAAATAAGCGTGCGCCCAACTCAAAAGCCACAACAAGGACAAGAAAAAGCGCAAATTTATGAAACTCGTACTCTAAAAAGTAGAAAATAGTATATTTTATTATCTATGAAATAAACTCAATGACAGTCACAGAATATTGATCATATTGATGACAGTCATGACAGTCCACAGACATTACATCAGACGTACAGATACATAATCAATAATCTATGGTAGAGATTGTCATAAACGAAGGCCGAATTCTAAGGCCAACGCCACACTGCGTGAATCTTCCATCGCGCAAAATCGGCAAAGCAAATGTGTCGACCAATCGTCCGAGCAGTGTGTTTGATAAGCGCATATTATATGGAAATGATTGTAGAGGCGTTCTGCGACGGAAAAGACAAGACGGAAGATTCGCGCAATGTGACGTCGGCCTAAAAGTATGTTAATTATGAAACCGGCAACAAACATAATTTTATGAACCGAATCATTAAGAAACGACTTTATCAGCTTAAAACTGAACGAACTACTTCAATGTTTAGTCATAACGATTATAAAATACTTTTAATCCAAAGTGGAAATTAAGATTTAATCAATCATTCTAAAGTCTCGACCTACCCTTAGGGTTATTTGATTAGGACTAAGAATTAAGTTCCGTTAAAAAAGCACAGATTTTTGCATTTTCCGCCAATCAAACAACCCGTTTTCATAAAAAAATCTATGTTTTTTGCTTAACTATTACCATTACCAACGATCAAAGAACTGGCACTTAATAACGGAAATATTAATTAATTTATTCGGACAACAGTCATTTCAAAATCAATTTTGAGTTTGATCGAAATGAGACTATATATACTATCGAAATGAGAAAAAATATTCAAGTTTGTGTTTACTGGGGTATTATGCCGTATTGTTACGACCTTTCGGGGCGACGTTTCGGATCCCATTGCAGGGTCCATCATCAGGGCTGATGTTATGATGGACCCTGCAATGGGATCCGAAACGTCGGCCCGAAACGTCGTAACAACACGGCATAATACCCCAGTAAACACAAACTTGAAGATTCTGAGTGGCCGTGAAAACCTAAGAACATTCTTATTGAGAAAAAATATTTTTTTTTTATATATTCTTGATTGCTTATTAAAGATATCGAAACAAATATTTTGATCATAAGAATTACGATGTTCTTTATATCATAATGAATTCATTTCATTAAATTAGTGAGTGTTGACATTTACCATATAGAACATAGTTGAAGAGTGAAAGCATATCTTCTAAATATTCTTAACCTTGTAAACAATTATTATTCACCCGTATTCTGAATTAAGCAATATTGCTATTTCTATATCTTAACAGTTATTGTATAATATTGTGATGCTTTATGTGTGACATTTTTTGATGTTTTATGTTTGCCAGGTACGAAATTAGTGAATTCAAACAGTTAGAAAGCTCATTATTCGTAATTGTGAATAACTTAACGTTTGTTTACCTTTTAGAGCTTTCTGATTGATTGAATTCATTAATTTCAAAAATAAAAAAACGAAATTGACAGCAATAGAATGCTATGCATACCTGTCAATATTGGGATAAAGAATTGATATCTAAATATTGTTATTTTCAGAATAGCACAGATCATAAGTCTTTTGGCGCGTGGATGCATTAGTTCACAAGCCGTGTTATTAGATTTTTTAATAATCACACAATTAAGTAAAATGAACCCAACGAAAATCAAAATTACGACAAGACTAACCTTTACATATCCTTTCACTAATATTATTGATATATTCTATCGTTCGATTACCGTTCGTGCAAACATTTAAATGCGTAAGGTTTTATTATAAACATTCTGAAAGTTAAAAAAATACACAGTTTAAATCTCAGCGTTAACAAATCTGAAATAAATCCAGCACTCATTAAATAAATGGATGTAATAATATTTACATGTATACATATAGATTATAAATTATTTTCTGAATGGCCTACAAAATCTTTCCGACACTATTTGGAAAATTGAAAACATGTTTGAATGTATTCAAATAAATGCATACGGATATGACGGCAAACGTGTAACGTAGACTTTCAAAGCAATTTGTAAGAACAACAAATAAAACTAGAGAATTCCAGAGGTTACATCAAATCTTAAAATGCAGGCCTAAAAATATTACAACAGAAAGTAGGTACTAATGAGACAGCGGTGTTTGGGAGCGAATTATAAAATCACATGGCAACACCGCCAGTATTTAAGTTTCCTAACGCCATCATGGTTTCGGAGGGTTGTTATTTTGACGAGAATTGATATGTTTACTTATTTTCGTAATCAAGTTAAATAATAAAAACTATTTTATGTGATAAACAGTGACAATAATGTGTGTTGGAGATTTTATTTTGGATTTCTAGACGTTTTCAATTCACTCGGTAAGTTTTAATCGTTTGGCTTTGTAAGGTTATTATTTTGACGTACCTTTTTAGATATCTATGTGTACCAGTGTACCACCTACTCATAAGGGGGAATGATCCATCCTGTATTATTCATTTCTTTGTGTCTTCGAGACTTTATTGGTTTCGATGTACTAAATTATTTTGATGTTTTTAGCTTTTAAGTTGTATACTTTAATTACGTTTAAAAGTTACGTACACAAGGATTGTGCGAATACTTAAATAAACTTCTGTCCTACAGTAGTACCTAAACTTGTAAAATGCCATGATTCTGCCTTTACTATTGGATTATGTTTTGAATTATGCTCATCGCTTAATCATTAGTTTATTTAGTACATCAGAATTTCTTTTGGCAGGACGCCACAATAATTCGTACGTCTTAAATTTGTTTACACAATTTAACAAACCCACTGTAAAGTGCTTGTTTAAGCTATTTTCACACGACAAAACATCCGAAAAATTAATATTTTGACTAAAATGGAATAATTGTTTGTTAATGATAATAGGTACCCACATGTATTACAGGAAGTTTTTGGACGATTTTTTATAATTACTCATATTGTATCGAGAATTAATTGGCCATACATTTTTAAGACCAGTGAAATATTAACTATGTATACTATAACTATTTATATTAAATCATATGTTAACGCTCAGTAGTTGAGAACAAAATGCAATAATGGTGATTTTTTTCTATATTTTTAACACGCATTTTTAAATAATATTTCTGTTGTATTCAGGTATAATGAGTGACTGTTTTAATTGCAATAAATAAAAAATGTATATATATATATATGTGAGCAAACTAAAATGTAGTGTAACCGGTGAGAGCTTTTTTTTGCACGACTGGGAAAAAATATATCTACCTCTCATTTTCGCTACTATTAGCTCCATATAAAAGAAGTAGACAGATAAGAGAAAGAGATGATCATACCAAAGCTAATAACGGTTATACTATAGTTTGTAATCTTTGACATACTTAATATTTACATCACAGTACACATTTAATTAATTAATTAATATTATATTATTATTACTGATAATTTATTATTAAAACGTTTGCGAGTTCATAAAGAATCTTAATAACTATATTAGTATAGCTATATAGTGTTAAATTAATCATTTGATTCGGTGATATAAAAAATAATTTTAAAATGTTTAAAAAATGATCTAATACTCTGTTATGAAAAAAATACAGTTTATTTTGCGACACATTCAGCGTTTAAGCTTCGCTTCAATACAACATTTGTGCATGAGTAAGTTTAAAAAAATAATTTTTTTTATTGACTTACTAATAATAATAATAATAATAATAATAATTGGATAATTTTACTAAATTTTTCATTTCCTTTTAATTTTTATGTATAAAAAAATGCACGTACCCATTATAATTTCGTAAATATTTTTAATTTTGAAATATTATTTTCGTTTTCATTATAAAAAAAGCCTCCAATTTTATTCTGCCTATACTTTTCGTTTCATATATTCTGCCATTTCATGTATTCTCACATGAATAATATTGTTTCATATCTATATGTTTATGTTTGTTCAACATTTATAGCTCAAAAGAGGTGGGCGATTAAAAGTACACGACACAAAATTATTGCATCAACTACTAAATTAAATATACACTTTAGGTTTGCGAAAATCAAGTTTAAGCGAAAGTTTGCAAATGAAATGACAGCGTAAGTAGGAGAGTGTAAGAGTTCTTCGTCTCAAGTATACGAGTTCAAGATTTTGTGAACACTTCACCTAAAACGCTGTTACAAGTGCTTACAAAGCCCACTTGTGTTCATAAACAAATAAGTCATTTTATGTTTTTCAAGGCCGTTACGAATTATTGGTACAAATTTTTCTGGGGTTCTAGGCTGCTGGTGACTGAGCTAACTGCACTCATTAATACACGTATTTATTTTATTTTATAATTTAGCAACCAGTAACTGTGCATTATTTTTTTTGTTCGTATATGAATTATATTGGGTGTCAATAGTACAGATGATAATACAATTTATATAAAATACTCATAGGAGAACTTGAAAAAAAACTTGTATTCAGCTCATGAGTGTTTAATTTTTTTATATAAAATATATTATTTTAATTATTTTAAATGCCGGCCTTAGTGGGCTTCGCCTGTACTGAGGCTGACATTTTTCTTTGTTCATCAATAATCAGCAAATATAAACCGAAAATAATAAAAAATATAATAAATTAATTATGATTAAGATGAATAATATTTGGGATGATCACAAATGAACATTTGTGATTGGTAGACCTCTTTTTATTTACGAAAGACAATCGAACTAGTTTGTGTAAGCCGTGCGTACGATACACATTGTTTCGTTGTGTTGGTGTTTATACCCGTAAGCACTAACTTAACGAAACAATGTGCTTCGTACGCACGACTTGCACGTACTAATTCGATTGTCTTTCTTAAATGGAAAGAGGTCTACATATCATTGGTGCGATTTTTATTATTACATTTATGCGTTTTCCATTCGCTCATTAATAGCTGCGATATATTTTAAATAGATAATAAGGCGAGGCATACATAATTGCTTTTCTTTAAATTGTGCATATTTTCAAGGATTGGCTTTTTTGTTTTTTTGATTGTACAAATGATTTTTGTATTGCTTAGCATATCAGATTTGGGTTAATAATGTGTTTATAATTTAAGGCGTATTATTTTTCTTTCATCCATAATTTAATCATCATCTATTTGGTAGTAAGATCCCACCTATGGAGTGGTGTAAATAGATGTTAGAAATATTGTTAAATACAATTTTTTTAAAAGATACGAGGTTTGTTTCTACAAATTAGAAAAAAAGTAGTATCGCATAGGAACAAAATAGTAATCATCCCGTGAAGCAATAGCGACTATTTTTAATTTCTCACTGCCTTGCGAATGCGTTATTAATTAATTTTATTATAATTACAAATATAAAATGTTATATTTGGCATATTGTATGTACTTGTAACTTGATTGACAAGAATTTTAGTCTGTTGTGAAAAATAATATTATAATTTATAAAATAAAATAAATAATATTTATTACAATTGTAATTCAAAAAAGGAATATTTTCTGTGAAAAACGTACATACCTATTCGTAAAAATGTAGTAACAGAAGAATTAGAAAATTAGAATTAAGAAAAGTGAATTGAAACCTTTAAATATAAATACATATCTATGATTTTTGATTCACGCGTTTAAAATTTTAAAAATAATTCATTTTAAGGGACTTATTTAAGAATTAAAGAAATCTGTTTTCCTATTAGGATCATTTTAGCCCGACATAATCACTTTATTGATAATTAATGTTTTTACTCTCTTTCTTTTAACTCGTAGCTTGCTTGTCTGACGAAAAAACTTTGGATCGATTTTTAACCCTTTTCCCGTGCCCCAATCGAGCTGAAACTTTGCAAGCAGACTCGTGGCGACGATAAAAAGATCTAACAAATTTTCGTTTAAAAAAAATTAGTAAAATATAATATAATTTTGGATTTTTAGAAATTTTAATGGTTTTTTCAAATTGGAATCAATACAAATGAGTAATTAGCCCGACGCGTGTGTAGAAACGAACCCTGAATCAATGAGAAAGGGAGTATAATAAAAATTAGTTTTTTATGGGTTAGTTTTTTTTAAAATTCTTCTGTGTACGTTAATTATTATTTAAAAATACATTTATGCAATCAAACGTATTTCGAGTGCAATCGTGTCATGTACTATATTTATCAAATAAATAATAGTTCAACACGAGAAATCGCATTTCAATGAGAGAGTTGTTTTCACTTTCTTTGTTCGTTCCTGTACTCATTGTTCACCTATTAGAAGTATAGCATAAAATACGCGACTACGGAATGTCTTTGAGGTTATTCAAAATTGCATGCGGGGGAGGAGAAAATCGTTTCCGCAAACTGAATATTTGAGTATTGGAAGTATGTAGCCTTGGAGAAAACCTCCAACAAATGTTATTGCGGGATCAGCGTTCCACAGTGCTTCAGGAAATTAGTCGCTTGGCATAAAAAAACAACAAAACTTAGGAAGCTGAAAAAAATTGTAAAACAAGGACCATCCTAGGATTGAACTGATTTTTTAACATTTCAAGATTAATAAATAATTGAATGATAAATCATAATTCTTTTTGAATAACTAGTTTTTATTCCTCTGCAGTAATTTTTTTTCTTGAAATTTACGGAGATCAAGATATTGTATTTTATTGTAATATTAATAAAACCGCATAGTTCAAAAAATTATTATGTGTGGTGTACGTGTAGAGAATTGTATAGAGTATAGAGTAGGTACTATGTAGAGTACGAATATGGAGATTAATTTTTACTCCCTTTCTTTTAACTTGTAGCGTCTGTTTGCTTGTCTGTCGAAAAAACTTTGGTTCAATTTTTAACCCTTTTCCCGTGATCCAATCGAGCTGAAACTTTGCAGGCAGACTCGTGGCGACGGTAAAAATGTTCTAACAAATTTTCGTTTAAAAAATTAATAATTATAGTATAATTTTGGATTTTTCGAAATTTTTTATTACTCCCTTTCGTAGCGTCGCCCGACTCAAGCCCAACGCGTGGGGTAAGCGCCAAACCAGTTTCAACTAGTAAATGAGAAAGGGAGTATAATAAAAACTTGGTTTTTATGGGTTAGTTTTTTTCATTTTGTTTTTGGGCCCGATTTTTTTAGATATGCTATTAGGTATTTTTTAGGTATTTATGGAAAAATTCAATAGAATTCTTAATATATATCAATTTAAATATTTTTATCAAATCTGATGTGATTAAATCATTTTGGTTCTAATTAAAAACTATTTTACAATGCAGAAAATTGATTCTGGTGTAATTAATAGTGTTTCGAATAAATGAAACGGAACGTGGAGAGACGAAAGCGGCCCCGGACCCTTGAATTCCGCGAAAAGACGGATTCCGCTGCCGATTTATATGAGCATTCCGGGATAGATGGCGAGGTATCAAGTGATCCGGAACCGGTTGAGAGACTCTGTCCTTGGGCGGCGGTCTGCCGCGATCTGCAGTGCACGTGCCGCAGCACCGGACGGCCGATGCCGGTCCGTCCGTCCGGTGTCCGTCACTCGGGCAGGGAGAAAAATATAAATAGACAAAACGTTAAATTTAAAAGTTAACGTTTGGTCTGCTCAACCGGCGCGGGCGATCTGCGGTTTAATCTGAAGCCGACCGTTAAATTACGTCAGCGTTTGAGAGAGTGCTCTTAGAACCGGAAAACATCGGGTACATTAGATTTACAAAAATAATTGAATATATTTAGTGCCGTGGTTGGGTGTATAGCTTTTATTGATTACTACAAAATGCCATGTTCGACAATCGAAGGCAGATCCAACTTTTAAAAGTTTAAATTAAAGAAAACACGCTTAACAAATTAATCTTTACAATACCAATGTTTAAAAAAATATTCATATAAAATGCCATATTTTCACGCGTGTAATTAAGTTTTTAAGTACACCTTTTTTTTATAATAATTTCCAGATTTGAAATGTTTTACACATGTAGCAATCTTAATTTGTCTCATATTCAAGAACACATTCATATTTGTGAAGTTGTAATTTTTCAGAACAAAGTTCTGTGAAATATTTAATAACCAAATTAATTAATCAATTAGAAAGACAGTAAGTAACCTAATATTTTTTCGTGAATTAGATTTTTCTGTATGTCTTTCTAATTGATTAATTAATTTGGTTATTAATTTGTCTCTTTTGCATGAATTATTGAATGCTTGAGGTTACTAATATCTACTGAAAACAATGGCGTATCTCGTCTGGTAAGTTAATGTTTGAAATGTAAATTCACAAATATCGTGAATAAGGTGTGGGGTACATGTGTAGCAAACCAAAAATGGATTTCCTCATTCATTTTCCCTTAACAATGTCGACTGAAAGTAAGCGAATATGTATTATATCTCTCTGGTCGAAAAAAAAAATTTTAATCACTAGGGAGTCGTTTAAGCGGCAAGGATTGGGGCGCTCAGTCAATTTCGGGACGCCGTTGCTTATAGACCGTAGGTCCGAACGGGATGAAACAAACACCAATAGTAGCGAGGAGCGGAGATAAGACGGTAGGAGATATAGTTTAAGTTAAAAGATGTAGGAAAGGCCAGGTTAAGATTAATTAAAAATCAAAACGCTCCGCTAATACTCTGGACACAGCCCGCAATGTAGTCTTGAGACAGCACTATTGCCTGCCCAACATAACTTGGCGTGCGGCAGGATTGGAACTAAAACCCGCCCCGCCCGTACTCGGCGGTAACCCCTCGCCCTGTAATTCAGTACAATTTTGTATTTGCTCGGTAGCTGTGACATCTTGATTACCAATATACACCGAATTATTATATCCAAAACAACCAAAACAGTCCGGGGTGGTGCAAGAACAATTGCCAATGAAGTATTAAAGTTTTGCGAAGCTGAAAAAGCAAATAATGGACCGATATTACCGTCTGAGAGTTTGACAGATAGAGCGGCCGCCGCGGAGCGCGCCGTTACCCGACCGAATTTATATTGAAGGCTCTGACACTGGTCACCGGACATTCAGTACATTATGTATTGTGTTTTACAACCTGGCAACTTCTGTTTCGCGACAGGGGCGACCTCCCTCGCACGCCAAGTTATCGTGGTGGCACTTTAATTTAGCAGTTGATATCTGTATCCAGTCCGGATCTTTCATTTTACTTATCTGTTTTTCTAAAACACTTGTGTATTTCCTTTCCATACTAAGTGTTGTAGGGTACAGGTTTCTTATTTTGGTTTAGCCCTTAAATCCGGCGTAATTTATTTCCTATATAAAATTCAAAAACTATTCATGGCTTATTTTCCCTCATTAAGATTCTTCTTTCGTTCCTAGTTACACGTTGCTACTTAATACACGAATTTTCTAATTGGCTAACGATTCATTAATCAAGACACGCTCTAATTTCTATATCTAAATTAATCTGCATTCTAAATCTAGCAATAAATTAAACTGCCTCTTACACTACCATTTTTTAGATAAAAATAACATGTCGGTACACAAGTATTTGAGAGCAGCAAATATTTATTGTTTATTTTATAAGTGACTTTTTATAATTTTGGTTTTTAAATGTTTGTATTTTCACGCATCCATATTGATTCATAGACAATTTAAAATATTTCATGAGTGCTGAATGAATGTTCCGGTCGTCTCGGGCATTCAAAAAACTGGTTTCTAAATCGGCACTTTCAATCGGTAGTTCGTCAGCACTTTCAATCATGTTTCGTGTTGGATGTAAATAGTCAAATACTCAGAAGATTTTTTTTCCAATCTGAGTAATATGGATTTGCAATTGAAATATTTTTCAATTGTTTTGGATTGTGTTGAAATGTTATAAATTAAAAAAACAAACAAATAAATTACAACACTTTAAGCATTTAACAAACATAATAGCAGTACAGAATGTCGGATACATAGGTAATTACTACAAACTTATCTCTTCTGTTCGCCTAACGTCACGCTGTTTCCTTGCGGAGTTAGGAAAAAAGTTCTCTTCTGTGCTTCACAATTTTCTACTCATTCTTAACGACCACTTCCGACGCGTCTCTTCAGTCGCGGAACGCCGCCACATTTCTTTCCATACAATATGCGCATATCAAACACACGACGCGGGTGATCGGTTGACCCAATTGTTTTTACGATTTTACGCAATGGAAAAGACGCGGCGGAAGGTCCGCGCAGTGTGGCGCCGGCCTTAGAGTTACACCACCTTGACATTTTCAAAAAATCGTTTTTTTTACTTTATCATACCTTTGATTTATTATAGCTTGAAGTTCTATGGATAATTTGAGTCGTTGCTCTTTCAGAAAATCCAAAAATTAGCTGAGTTATAGCAATTTGAAGCAGGCGTGGTAGATGGATTTTCAAACGAATTACTTTTGCGTTTTTCTCAAAACTCCCTTTTTCAGGCTCTTGGAGGTGATATCTTAAAAACTATAAATCTGATTTTGTTAAAATTGTGCACACACTTACTAATAATATTATCTACGATGTATCGTTCCTATGATTTTTTTGTTGATAAAATGCGCCTTTTGCTTATTATGAATATTTAACTTCGATTTTTTTTTGGAAAAAAATTAAAATTATTTTCAAACTGTTCTCATTAGCACAAAAAATCTATTTTTTTGATACAGTACGTAATACACATTAATTAACAACGTAAAATAAAAAAATATTAGGTTTTTTATTTCATTCTAGCGATGAGAATCTCCACGAGCTGTGCGCGTCACGGAGGACCTTTTCGAGACGTATAACTCCCCCTTTTGGAAATTAAAAAAATAATTCGAGTATAAAAAATATTAACCAATATACGCCGTAAACGCATACGCAATATTTACATCAATTTAAAAAAACTGTATTTATCAGGGTTCGAGGATATAATATCAGCGGATATATATCATGATATATATCACGATATTTATGTCTTGATATTTACTAGTTAATAGATGGGGCTAGCACTAAAATGCTAAAGGTTGTTTTTTTTTAAATATCTGCGATCGTTTCGGAATATAGACTTTGAAACTATAAAAAACTGTTTCTCTAAATAAACATTTCTTGACATTCACTGTTTTTCCCGAGGAGTCTTCATATGTCTCTTAAACAGACTTATAGTAAATGTCTACTAAACCCTTTTTAAAAATCTTGTAGATTAATTAGATTCTGATTGAATTTGAAATAAAAGTTTAATTTGTTTCATATCGTTTTTTATTTCACACAAAGAAACACCCTTAACACTACATTAAAAAGAGTAACTTTTATAACTTATATACAATAATTACATATATTAGCTTTTTTCAGTATTCATTTAATTTAATTATTAATTAAATAATAATTCATGTACACAATAAAAGAATAAATATCCTATATAATATCCTAAAAATATCCTAAAAAATAAATAATTTCGAGTTTGTATCAATCGATGTGTGCAAAAAAGGAGAAAAAATGTTTGGATATATATAATATATATATATTATATTATATATATATATATATATATATATATATATATATATATCAATTTTGATATATATGGGATATATATAAAAATATCCGATTTTTTGATTTTTAGTATAAAAATCGGATTTTTTCGAACCCTGGTAATTATGATGCCTGAGTGTTGTAACTCCTTATAATGTCATTTACCCGGTACTGCCAGGTCTTATGCGGATGTTGTCTATGTTTTAGCGTCCTTCCCTCATTCACTCTATTCCACATGACCGAGAGAATCTAAGCGATCCTTTCTTCCTAATCCTATTGGATTAGCATTATTTGATTGATTATTAATTTAATTATTTTTTAGTCTATCGTTAACGGTTTTACCACATATTCGCTAGAGCGACCTTATTTTCATTGCATTTAGTCTGCTTTTGTTTCTCTTTTGCGTTTATTTAATAATGCAGGAGATCTGCAAGTGATTTAATTTGTCTGTATAAAATTATTAACGGGGATTATTAAGAGTAACTAGGCAGTCGGTTTTAAGACAGAGCGAGCTATTTATATAGGTACCCAGCGCACTAATTTTATTTTGAATTCGTCTATACATAGATTGCACCATCTAGGCAATCAATACAATTCTGTTGATATATTTGAAGCTCGAACACTATACACATACAAAAGACAAATCTACTTAGTTTTTATTTTATAGTTTACCCACTTATTATACTTTATCTATTACTTATTGTATTTTTCTTGCTAATAAATATTCTTTCTTTATTTTATATTTTTATGTACTTATTATTTATTGCATTTATATTGTTGATATTGTTTATTTTTTTGTAATTTTCTGCTTTTGTACTTAGATAGTTATTCTAGTTAAACACCCTTATGTTTCACATTATATATTAGGTGTACCCATAAGTAATCAATTATTTAAGTGGCAAAAATTTTTTTTTTAACTACATTTAATTTCATTTTTAATCGATTTAATCTCCATCGTTATCTAGGACCTTTTGCCATCTTATTGGTAGACTTTTATGAAAAATATGCTTCTAGGTGCTTTTAAAGCGTCATTATCAAACCCTACCGGGCGCCCACTTCGATCGCTATCAGACAAGTCAAAGTCACCATCGGAAAATTTTCTAAACCAACGTTGGCACTTATTTACTTTCAATACGTCTCCATACACTTCACAAATTTTCTTTGTTGCAACCGTTGTATTAAGACCCGATAGAAAATGAAACAGCTTGCAATGACGTAAATGTTCTTCAGTTAGTTGATTGTCCGCCATTTTACAACAGAGTAATAATTTAAAAAAAATTTAATTGTCACAAGTCACAAGACCACGGATTATAATATTGCGTAGAAAACACGTCTTTACACGTTCACTTTACTGAGCTTGACTGAAGCAAACATTCCACCAAAAATAATTGATTACTTATGGGTAACACCTTATGTTACTTGATTGATTACTTACGGGTAACACTTATGGGTAATCCCAATTTAGGGCGTGTATCATTGATAAATAAATATATTATTTGTGCACATCTGAGGTTATCTTATTATTGTATACAACAAAATTAATAAAACATGACAACTCGTCAAGAAATGTTCATTGAGAAATAAAGCCTAAGCGGTCATCTTTGTGGTGTTCGACCCCAAAATAGTCACACAAAATACTGACTTATTTATCATATGCCGAACCTTAATATGACTCAGAAACGCAGCTAAATGTGCAATGCTTAATCTCCCTGATTAACTGGCGGTTACACGTTTCCGCAATCTATACCACCACTATTTGTTTACAATTGGGTATGTAGTTGTTTTATAATGATTTTTCACACATTCAACTTTACAAATTTGTAAAACTCAAAAATTATTATTAAAATGAAAATAACTTATTTAAAAATAGCAAAATAATTATGTGGTAACATTAATAAAAGAAAAACACTTTTTATAAAATCACGATTTATTGAATAATCAACATGTTTCGGGGCCAATGTCCCTTCATCAGGATGCAACGTATACTATTAATTCGAAGAAAGACAAAAAATAATTGTATGGGAATTAGGAACTAATTAATATATTTTAAGTACTTATCCATATACAGTCGAACTCGGTTATAACGAACGCGACGGGACTAACTAAATTTGCTCCTTATAGCCGGGACTCTTTATATCCGGGATTCACTTTTTTCACAAATTTTTTTGATTGTGTGATGTTATTTTCAAGAGTAGCTAAATAAGCATCCTTATCTTTCCAGAGCGATGGAACTGTAGAAGGCGATTGTGAAAACTTTTTACAGACTTTTTGACGCCGATAATTTCGACTTTTTCGCGAACCTAGAGACACTTTCGTTTATTAGTGAACATGTTTCCAATAAAACAATTCGCGTTTAACTGATAAGGCTTTTAAATGCTAATACAGTAAACTGCATAAAATAAACTGTCACCATAAACATTTTGGAAACCCCCAATAATCGGAGTTATATGACCAGTATTCTCGACCTTCAGTAAACTATGTATTGCTTGCTTGCCTGCGTACGTGGGATTTTCGGACCCAAATTTGTGTACATCATAAAATAAACCCTAATTAAGTGCGAGCCGCTTTAAAAGCAAAGCAAAAAGTTCATTGTTATGAGTACCTATTTGTCTTTTTTTCTGTAACCCAAGCAAATATGTTTGCAGAGTTTCTAAAATTTGCTCCATATATCCGGGAATCGTGCTCCTTATAGCCGAGACCGATTGTATGGGAATATGCGCAGATCAAAATGAATTCACAGTTTTTCTCATTATAGCCGGGATCTCCTTATATCCGAGCTCGTTATAACCGAGTTCGACTGTATTATAAATATTAAAATAAAAAACTTTTATATTAACAATAGATAGTTTTTTAAAATGTTTCTTTAATAATCTCCTCCAAACGATCAGAATAAAATTATAATTGAAACCAAAAAGCATATATACAAACACTTATTAGACTCACAATATTATTTACAATACATTTGCTATGTAAGTAGGTACAGTAGGACACAAAAACCTTAAAATAATTGTTTTCTTGTAATATGTCAGATTTTGTTATACTTTATCGATCCTTTTGTGTGAAAATATTTTATATGCCGCGTTTAATAGGATTCCCTCCTTTCTCGGATATCCCTTTTGATCCACGTTTTATTGACAATACCGTGGTTACTACTTCAGCTGATTTGAACAGATATTCCAGTGCGGCTGTTCTCGATTACTTTTTTGTCTTGTCTTATTTTTAACTGATGATAAAATTTGTTTAAAAATTTCAAAAGGAGCAAGCATTTTGTGATGGAACATTATAATTAAACGGATAAAATAATAATCTTTGTTTTATCATCATTTTATTTTCGTATTGGTACCCACTGTACCGATCGATTTCGCTACGACCGTATCTTCATCAGGGTATATATAATCAACACTAAATATACGTGTATATACATAAAATATGGGCTTGTATACCTGTTACAAAACAGTTTGACAGGACAGGGTACCAAAAGTAGTTGTACATATGTCAATCTCACAGTCAATCTCAAAAAAACTAAGTATTTGACATTCAGCATAGATAAAAGAGGGCAGCCATCTAGCGATTTAAAATTGACTATGCATGATTGCCAACACCAAAACTGTGTTTGCACCCCCTTGGAAAATGCAGATAGTGTGAAATACTTGGGAATCATAATAGACAGGCACCTAAACTGGAAACTTCACATTGAACTATTATCGGGAAAACTTTTAAAACTCATTTACCTTTTTAAATCCATACGTAATATTTTTAATAAACAGCAACTCAAAACTATCTATTATGCTCTTGCCCAGTCATTTTTGAACTATGCGATTCCAAGTTGGGGAGGTACTTACAAAACCACATTAAAACCAGCTATAACGGCACAAAAAACCTTGCTCCGAGTCATTAATAAGAAACCATTCACATACCAATCAGACAGACTATTCAGAGAATTTAATGTACTGGACGTTAGACAGCTGTTCGTTAAGTCTACCCTCATCTTCTACATTAAAAACACAAACCACCTAACAGCAACCAGTAACTCGCATTCACATAATACTAGACAAGCATTACGAAACCTTGACGAAATACCAAAAACTAAGACAACACATGGACAGAAAAATTACTCATACATAGGGCCTAAAATATTTAACATATTTAAAACAGACTTCCCGGAAATCAGAATATACTCAATTAATAAAATAAAAGCTTTAGCAAACATCTGGCTTACCTCCAAAGGTAGAACAGCAACTGAAAATTTACTTACTGTAATTGCGTAATAATGTCTTTAAATAAAAATATATACCTATATAAATTAATTAATTAATTAAGGAAAATAAAAAAATAATCTTAAACAAAACTTTAACCTTTTTACATTAAACAATTATTCTGCACATATTTACACTTGGACTTATGACTAACTCAACTTTCACTAACATTCCACTTGATACTCTGTAGATACATAATAACTACCTTATGAAAATAAATACTACTGACGACCTCGAAAAAATATTATAATTGTGCTCTTTAACGCCACTCTGGGACAGGCGTAGCCTAGTAGAGTGGCATAATCCACAAATTAAACAAAACAAAAAAATGTGTAATTTATCTTATGTTTTATCTTATGTTTTATTGTTAAATTAGTATTAAGTATCTTATTTGTAAACAAGGATTTTTTTTAAAATAAATAAATATGTAGAGGGAGGGGGCGGGGAGTATTGTTGCCTAAGGCGAACATATTTAAAATATGACTAAAAGATAAATTTAATTGATTATTTTTGATTTGGTCGTTCAATATAATGGTTTTTGTAATCTCTAATGCTACTAAATTGTCTAGTCTATTACCTATTCCATTTTTATGTATGACGCTAATTCCTGTATTAATGTTAAATGAGTATTCTTTTTCAATAAGAATTCTGAAAATTCGCTACTTTTTAAGCATCGCAACTGTTTTTGAACTCTAATACTTACATTACGCGTTGTAAGATTATTATTTTAACCATTTCAAATTTGTATAACCCTATCTTCTTTATCTACACAGTTACGGAATTGTGTCTTATGGGCACTTACATATATATAATATTTGCACAGTGAAGATCTCTAAAGGTCTGTGCAGCATATTTCTGTGTACCTTTTTGTCAATTTGGCGCTCCCGAGCCCACGGCGCCCGGGGGTACTCAGCCGCTCTCCCTGTCTAATTGGTGTCTAGACGCGCATGAATTTCACGTCAGGCCACGGCCACAATTCCTATTAATCTAATGTTTTGTTGTCCATTAATCATCGTAATCGCCGTTGCATTCGATGCATTGTAGCCTTAAAATATATTCTATACTAGCATTCGGACATAGGCTGATTGTGCACACAAGTTGAGAGGTAAATTTCATCCTAAAGGCCGAATTGGAAGCTGGATTTTTCCAATATGTGTACTGAAAGCACTTTTTTTATAATAGCATTGCAGCGACTGAAGCACTGTACGCTTGGTCGGTCGACCTATTTATAATACATTCATTTTAATTCAATTTCAATGCTGGCAGCTCCCGCGTTTATTGTAGCAAATATACCTGAATAGAAGAAATTTCAAAATAACATTTGCCCTATCCTCCAAGGTACACAAACAACTCTCTTCTTATTTTTATTTGTTTAAATATCGATGGAATTCGACAAATACGCCGATATAAAAATATATTGAAAATTTTAAATTAGAGTACTTTGAAAATACGGATTAAAAAATGAAGCAATTAATATCTAGTCATCTAGTGTATATAAGTGGTGAAGAAAAAGTAAAATAAATATTGTCTGCATGGACAAAAAGTGCATACATATTTTAAACTAGTAGTGGGGCTGATTTGTCCTTTGTCATTGTCAAAGTAGGTCCTCGTTTATTAATTTCGACACAAAACTTTTAATGTATGTTTGTCGAATAGTACTTTACAATACAATTTAGTTCAATATTTAATCTTCGTTTAGGCATTAAGTAAAGTTAAAGTCATGCTAGAGGCATTTAAGTTTTTTATTTTTTAAACTTATTAATGTTTCAGTTGTAGAACGGTGTAATATTTTTCCAGAAAATGTCCGTTTTCAAACATTTAATTTATGTTTGGTTGAAACTCGATATACATCTATCTAGTAAAATGCTCATATTCTAGCTCATTAAATTTTTACTGTTATTTGAGTAGATGATAGATAACTTCGTTGACAGAATTAAGGGATTCTTTTTAACTGAAAAAGAGGCGTGGTTAACCTGAAACAAAAGCGGACATTCAATTTTAATCGCCATTGGATTGATGTACATGTAAATTTTATTATTGATGAAACAATCAATTATCAAAATATGTTACCAATACAAGTACTTTATTTAATGAATCGTTTTACTTTAACCAAACAGTTAGTTAAATTTGAGTTGTTGCTAGCTCTGGATGTTTAATGTTGTCCAACTTCCTCCATTCAAGCGGGATGTTCTGAGTGAAGGATGAGTGATTTAATGAGATAAAGCAGAGTTATACGAGAAAATCAGGAATTTGTGTGCTAACTTGTGTAATTATTTTGACTCGAAAGAAACTTACGAAACTGTCCCGATCAGCTGTGAATTAGAATGAGTAATGGCGAGGCTAAACACAATTTTAAGGATTTTATTTCGTGCGGCCTTGCATGTTTCGTCTAAGGAGAATATTAGGCAATCTAAACTCGGGTCAATAAACCCTGAGCGTATTCTCCAAACCGTAGGTTCCTAATTGCGCTGCGTCCAGCTTGTAAATTATATGTTGTAACATCACACTAAAATGAGAACAATATAAAGTTTTTCAATTTGTCAGATTTATCGTGTAGTCGAATCCGTGTACGTGTGTACACAATTTCCACAAAATCTTTGTAATAATCCATTGCAGTTCCCATTGTATAACCCGAGCGATGCTTGTGACTTGTGAACGATCCCTCGCAAACGGAGTATTCATACATCGTACCTCCGTACACATGTTCACAGAAACGCCGCCGAAGTCTTCACAGAATACTGTTTCCTAAAAAGTCGAAGATAATTAATCAAGATATATATTATAGATGTTTCATAGGGACAAACAATTAATTTTTTTTTATGGAAAGTATGTATGGAAGTCTTTTTGGGTGCTCATAGGGCTTACGACCTGTCGTACGGCTGCCTTAAGTGATCACTTTACATAATATAACGTTCACAATTCCATCCACGGTAGACTACCACATCTATCAAATTTTTTGGAAGTTGTACAAAATTTGATAGATGTGGTAGTCTGGTTCGTCCCTATGAGACATCTATAATATATATGATGTTTCGTCTGGAGGTAAAATCCAGTATTGTATACTTAAATTTTTACTTTAAAAAATATATAACGACATTAATTACAACAATATGATATACATCTATTCCATTTAATCTCATCCAAGTAGATCCGGAATTGTTTTTTTTTTAAATTCTCTTTTGTCGATTGTCGATTTAAAAATATATAATAATAACTATTTATTGCTATAGTTATACAAATAAAAAAGTTTAATACTTCTGACTGTCCTAGTTCATTTTACATCGTATTAGGTTTCTTTGCTTATGTTTCTGCGGTTTCATCGGTTTTGTCGTCATCAGTGTGTGTGGATTACTTAATCTCTCAGTCTTCTATTAATGCGCTGCTTAATTTGATTTTTACCGATTTTGTTCTCGAACGCAATATAACGCAGAGTAAAGTTTATAGTTTGTAAAATCATATTATTGATACCCACCATAATTATTGTAGTTGAAATTATTGAAATTCAATGTAAAAAACGGTTTACATGAAAGTAAGATGTACTTGAGGCTTATCATTTTTTATTTCGATTGAAGATAAACGATTTCTGATATGTAATGTACTAACTAGTAGGTATATTAAATCTATTAGGGCAGGATTCTATTTTGGGCGCTCGACAAAAAGGCTATGTTTATGAATTTTTAAGAGATTATGAATAAAGTTATTTATGTAGGGTTTATTAGGCTTAATAAATACACTCTTAAAGTACACAATTTTTGTCTTTATTATATATATTTTATGTACTTTTAACATAAAAAAACACCATTTGAATACAACGCCTTGTAGTAGGTGAGTCTACGCTGGTGCTGAAATTTCAAAAATGAGCCATCTAAAACAGAAAAATTTTGAATTCTTAGTAGTGATGGTATTTTAACCGGTGACACACTAACCGTTATTTGAGTTTTTTGTACTTGAATGCGTCAATGATTAACAGCTGATATTTTACAATTCGACAGGTAACTATCTGTACTAGACAACAATTAAATCTTAGTTTTCAATCATCGATACAATCAGATTCAAATCCCAAATAACTGTACCTAATATAACGGTTAGACCATTACTAATTTTTAAGTTTAATATATCAATAGCAATCGCCTGAATTAGAATTTTTTTTTTTTAATTTTTACTAATTTTATTTGCAAAAGGCAGTGAAAAAGCATGCAATTTTTTTCTTCCGTTTTTTTCGCCGCCATCTTATTATTTTTGCATGTACATTAAAAATTCTAGTTCAGTCGGTTGCTAGTGATATATTGAATGTAAAAATTCAACATTTTTCTGTTTTTGATGGCCCATTTTTGAAATTTCAACACCAGCGCAGACCCACCTACTAATCGAGGCGTTGTATTCAAATGGTGTTTTTGTATGTTAAAAGTGCATTAAATATATATTTTTTAGAGTATTTCAAGAGTGTATTTATTAAGCCTAATAAACCCTACATCAATATCTTTATTCATAATCTCATAAAAAAAATATAAAAATAGCCTTTTTTCGAGCGCCCAAACTACAATCCTGCCTTAATGCATATATGGGTAATGTGTTTTTTTTTTACCTATAGCTAATATTAATTAACCTATAGTTAATGACGCTGATCAAAGTCCTAGTGTGATATTTAAGTAACATTTTAAGACATTTTTTAATGGTTGAAAAAAGGAGATGGTGTAAAATTATCGCACAAGTGTAGATATAGTGCGTGGATCCCATTTTGTATATAACTTTTGCAAACACAAGTCGCTGGCGGTGTCACGTCATATTTTGTCATTTCGTTCGCCGCATGTTGTTTTCGCAGGTTTATTACCCCGGCTCGTGGCGTTATTACGTTGATTCTGGGCTCCATTCGCGTTCTGACCGAATTTGTGTCGAGGAGACGCCTTCTCGATAGCATCAGCGCGGCAGCGTAGTGCCTTCGCGAAACTAAATTTTCGGGCGAAAACCGGTCTCAGGTATACGCGGACTCCTCCCGCACGCGACGGCTGGTGGGCTCGAGCGACGATCAGTACCCGGCGGTGATATAACTGATGTTACGGTAACACTGCACATCACCCCACCTGACGACGAATTTAGGCGGTCCAGACTGTGAGCGAGATGCAATTCCAGATGGATCCATGATATCCACTACTCAAGTTCTTCGCCTAATTTCGTCGTTTCTAATTCTATCTCTTAGGCTTACTCCAAGCATGGATCTCTCCGTGGATCGTTGCGTGCATTTGAGCTTTTCTACACTTTTCTTTGTAAGGGCCATAGTCTCCAATCCGTGGCAGTATGCACGATTCAAAGGTTTTTTCTTTTTAGGCTACTACTTTTTGTACTAGACACAATATATGAGTTATTCATCACTACTATACTACCGAGAGGAGCAGTCCATCTCATCGTCAGATGTAACAGGAAAAATATTTATACTCGGTTCAAAACATTAACACTACTGATAATAAATACTCTGGCGAAAAATTCTGCATAATAGTCTAATTTTTATTACAATTACAAATTATTTTCTTACTTACTAAGACCTACATTTTACACAAATAATAGTATTGGTAGAATTCTTATAAATTCTAAAGTAAATATCACGGGATATCTATATCAAATAACTTGCGGAAACTTGATAAAAAATATATAGGCCGAACCGCGAAATACTTAAAAACAAGAATAAAAGATCATCGCCGTTGCCTAAAAATAATAACTTCTCTGAATTCGCCAACCATATAATTGATACCAACCATTTTTTCGATCTTCAAAAATTAAAACTACTCTATTAAAGTTTAAATAAAAAAATAATTTTAAATAAAAGTTGCACCACGTACTACCGAATCATTAATTGATATTAATACATTTCCGTCAGGTACTTTCGTTTGCTTATCTAACGTACAGCGGGTAAAAGAACGGTTTCATTAGAATTTTCTTTTCTTAAATTCGCCATATCTCAATCTAGTCTTAACTAGATAGATATCTACATATATCATGAAAAACTCAATACCTTTACCAAAAAAAATCGCATTTCAACTGGAGTTCGATTCCCTAAATATAAATCTTTTTACCTACTTTAATTTTTTTTTAAATATTCTTTATCTTCATAAAAATACTAAAGTGCATGTATAAAGATAGATTGGCGGCAAAAATACATCCCCGTAAATTTTGAACACATACAATTCCAAGCGACTAGTGCATGGGCGCCGATAATACTCTTATCCACATGTAACAATTACTTAAACTAAATAACAATTAAAAACTCTTATGTAACAAAACACGATATGGAATTTATTGCTATATTATAGTAATGTGACATCTGCCTAATCCAATGAAATATGATCGTATTTTATTATCTTTTTTGCCATTAACAAAAACTTCACGTAAATGATCTTAAAACCTGTTTTGCACTTAGATGCTAGTCGAGCGAACGAGTATTGAACACCCCTTTACTAACGTCTGATGATCATGTTAGGCTGAAACTGGTGCGGTCAAAAAAGAACTAAAAATAACTTTTTAATTTTTTTAAAATTTCTTAAGTTAATATGATACTCGTGTGTATTAACTAGTATTTTACACTTTCTGTTCAACAATCTATTACTAATATACTATCCATAATAACTTACATATTTACTTTTAGATATTCTATAATATTATACAATCTATAATACTGTAGAACATCTTAATCTATAATATAATCTAATCTATGATACAATCTATAACATAATACATAATACATCTTGTGCTCTACAATTCTACACTATTTTTACAATAATTATAGCATTTATTTTTAAAGTCATTCATCTTATTTATATTCTTAATGTTTTCTGACATCTCATCATATATTTTTACACCTCTATACATTACTCAATTCTATGTATACTCTTTTTTCTTGTATGGTAATCTTATTCTATTACTTTTTCTGGTATAGTTATGTACATCACTATTTACAGTATGTAATTTTGCTCAAAAACTATTTTGGCATTTTGTTGCTTAGAATTTTATGTACAAATATGAGAACGTTATAAATGAGTATATTTTAATTAAATCATTAAAATTGAATTCCAAGTCTTCAAAATTAGAAATATAATAATTAGATATATTTTTTTTAAATACCGGGTCGCATTTTAGATATTTATCTTCTTCTTCCTAAGAGCCATTAACTTGTTATAATGTTCTTCATCGATCCCTATTCTTTGAAAAGTTTTTTAATCCTCTAGCTCCTTCGTCTGCTAATTCCAGCGTCTGGCTTTCTTCGTCCGTCTCTTCCGTTATTAAGATCCATAATTATCAAATTAAATTATAAAAAATAAACCATATTAGACTAATCATAATTTTCGTATTATAAATTGCATTTAATTACTCAGTCCTAAATCCAAATCTATATTTAAACGCAATTTAATATCTATGCGATTTAAGTTTATTTAATCCATAGTATTCTCCAATTTGTTGCTATTATGAGATTTATTGCTTCTAATTTCTTTAACACCGCTGAGTTATTGCGCGGCTGGTCCAGGATAATATATACGTATTTTGTATAAAACAATCAAAATTAGTCAGGCACTGATACTAAATTTCCGATATTTCATACTTTTGTCAGATTATATGACACACGCCCTTCAGCAAAATTAATACAAGTTAATCAAATAATTGATGTGGAAATCAAAGGTAACGAACGTACAGGACGGTAAACTGCGAACGATAAATAAAATATAAGAATAATGGTCAGGCAAGAGTGGATCGCAAGAAGTAACAAATCGGAAACGTCAGATGCAATAAACACAAAGTATTTTAAAATAAAAGTTTTCGAAGCGTTAAAATCGTGAAGGCGAGATGTGCACGGGTGTGGAATCTGGATACGTTAACCACCTAGCTGACCTGTCCTCTTCCTTCCCCTACGATCGGGTCTGAGGTAACGTGGGTACATAACATATTTATATACCCACTTTCTATCTTTTTTACTCCACGTTGTGTATATTTCTTGTGTCGCGAGCGTAATAAGCGTACGATGACGCTTTGATACCCTAATAAAATTAAACAATATGTTAATTTTAATATTTTGGTAGGCTCGGCCTGTTCTAGTTCGGGCCAGCCGATGAGCGGTCGAGTCATGCACGGCGTTCTGGCCGCAACATTATCTATTCGAAAACAAGTGGAGCGTAACCTCAATCGACTTCCTCTTCGTAACTTGGATTTTGGCCGAAAATTAATTAAAATACCTACATTACGAATATTTCATATCTTCGATGAATCTCAATCAAATCTGCCCAACTTCTGTACATAATATATACATGTATAATATCTAATATTTGATTCTATAATAAGGGACCGACACACTTACCGAATCAATATTGTGGTTTCGGGATTTTTATCTTACTAATGATATTTTAAGTCGAGGAAATATTCATTGAGGCAAGCCCAAATCATCTTTCGGGAAAATATTAAATGGAAAGGTTGTGAAATATAATACATTCTTTTCATTCGTGTTAAATGGTTAACTAATTTACATCATGCCATTTCTCCGCGCGTATGCCTAGAGGAAAAAGCGCCACATACAACTCTCATGTAAGTTTGTCGATTGTAGAGGCTTCTAGTAGGACTATTTGCAGTATCTGGTTTGCATGATTTGTTGCCATCAACCCTCGCGTCATATATTTTTTCTTCTATTTATTAATATATATGTTACAGTGAATCTGTATTTCTAGTGAGTATATTTTCACTGGCATTTTATTGAAATTATATTCAAGGTCGTTCTTATCATATCCAAGAAGATTTTCACTAATAGAAATTAATACAAAAATAATACAAAAAAGTAAAATATTTTAACAGATGTCTTACTAGTGATAATTGTATTGGTTTCCGAACTGTCATTAAAATTAAATTTGACAGATCATGACAGATATCTAATTCCGGTTTGAGATTGATCTCTTAGAATAACAATTTAAGATTTAAGTTACTGCATGAAAAAGGTTGCATTATTTATTTCTTCTGTGCATATCACATTATAACATTACAACATTATATACCAGATATTATTAACCTAACCTAACCTAAGTTTTGAGAAATGCGTGCATTCGTGGACAAAGTATAGTTTCACCGATACTGCGCAGTGAATCTGTAAATTCTTTCATTGACATGTTTTCACTGCCCGACGGGTAAAATATATTTCTACTAGTGAAAATACAGACTCACTAGAAATACAAATTCACTGTAACATATATGTGTATACATTTTTTTATGTAAAAATCTTATGCATAGAGTGTTCTAATATAAAAATGTGTGCAAGAAGTTACTTTTACTACTACAAGTTACTTTTAAAGAGTACATTATTAGGATTTCTTTTTTAAAATTCTTTCTATTCAGATTTTTTCCTTCATTTTTTAGTCTGTACGATAGTTTTTTTAAAATAGTTTAGAAATTATGTAAGTACCTACTGTTTACCTGTTTAGGAATTATGTATGTACC
Source organism: Agrypnia vestita (assembly GCA_016648135.1). Lineage (NCBI taxonomy): Eukaryota > Metazoa > Arthropoda > Insecta > Trichoptera > Phryganeidae > Agrypnia > Agrypnia vestita. The sequence goes on along the minus strand of JADDOH010007007.1, from coordinate 63,637 downwards.
TGCTGTACCTACGGTAAAGGATTTTTTTTTAAATTTCTTGTTTATTATTTGATATTTTTCGTGTTGTATATCTGTCTTGTATTGTGTTTTAAATCTGTCCTTCATATATTCTTCTAGTGTCAGTCTGTAATTAAGTTGTTTTTGTGTCGATAAGATTTTAAATTTTTAAATAAATACTTTTTTTTTGCTATAGTTTTAATTAATATTAATTGTGGTTGTGTTATTTTGTCTAAATATGTTTGAAATGTTAGTCCGTATTTGTATAGGCCATGGTTTATAATTGAGTCTATCATTCTATATTGCAATAACGTGTGTGCTTTGGAATAGTGTATTTTAGGTGATGTGTCTTCTACGTGATTTGTCCAATTGTGTCCAAAAATAATATTTATCTACCTTTTATATGTTTATTACTATTCTCTCCTCATTCATTCGTTCAACGTGGTTTGGTCAATATGGTCAACTATGTAGAATACGTCTCTCTGCTATACTAAAGTGGTTTCATTTTTCGTATTTTTTAAAGAAATGTCAGACTTGGTTGACATTTTATGCAAGTACCCGGATACTAGAAACAAGTTGTTTATTTTTCAAAATATGATTTTGAGAAATAAACCATATAGGCCTGCAATGGCGAACTTTTTCGCGTTTTTTTATCTAAATAACTAATCAGCAACTTTGTTATAATTATTTATTTACTTAGAAACATGACGTGAAGACCGTGTCATCTTTAATAGCGCGGTCCGATGAGATGTAAGGGGTTCATTCACCCTTCCGTAGTTATTTCAGTAGGTCCTTTCTCATTAACCCTTTCGTGCAGTTTCTAATAAGAATAAAGAAAAGAAAAAAGATTTATTAAAATAAAACACAAATCACTTTGTTTTCACCACTTTATTAGATTATACAATCTACACTTTGGAGAACAATGTTCTCTTCTTCAGGATTGTTTGTATACTGAAATTGAAAAAGATAAACTATGTAGTGTAATATTCTTCGAACAATCAACAAAGAATTATTCAGAATTTTATAATAAAAAAGCTAAAAGATCACACTGTTGTTTCATAAAAATGTACTTATAACCAATAAAAACCCATAGAATCAGTTATGTACTAGTAGATTTTTGTTGCTGTACATTCGATATTAAATACTTTATCTTTATATTATAGGGTTCAAATGATGTTACTTTTAGTAATATGCACACCTAACTAGATTCTTCGGTCGTTCTATTTCTTGAACTACATTTTAGAAAACGATGACTCACGAACTCATATAAATGATAACATATTGTTGTAGGTGCCTTCTATGGCACGAGTGCCTCAGGTTCGCCACCATTATTATTATTATTATTTTAGGGTTGCAATTTAAATTTACTACTGTTAATTTACCGTTGCGTTCGCCGCCTCTGGAAATATTGTCACCCTTTTATCCTCCCCGCATTAATCTAACTGGGGCGACATCATTCTTCTTCCGTCTGCTGCTTCCTCCGTCCAACTGTCCCTCGTCTCGATGTGAGCATCTCAACGTTGGGTATAAAAGTTTGCTCCAAACTGACAAAAGACAGCTTTGAATTAAACAAAAGAAAGAACTTCGTAAAGGACCAAGATTGATACAGATTTATAAAGTATTTTTATATCCAAAATAGCATTCCTAATAAACCAGGTTTCAGATTATATTATACATACATGTATATATGTATATCTCTTAATCTTATTATGATTTGTAGCTGATAAAATATATTCGTTCTTATCAAGGATTAATATTAAATTATTACTGAACATAATCTATTTTCTTACCAATGTGCAATCGACCAGTGAAGAAATCATTTAATTAATGCTTGCCGATTTACTTGATCCCTTTTTTATATATATCGATCTTTAGGAATATTTATTAATAACTCTAGTATCGTATTAACAAGCCTTGTAAATATACCTCCTCCACATAACACATTTTGGAGGAGGTACAGTGAATAGACTATTCCAGGTCTCTCCGTGTCGCGTCGCCCCTTACACGACGTAATATGTAGATGGCCATTAGAGTAAAAAATTGTCAATCTGGCGACGTGTGAGTAGGACTGATATGGGAGCTTTTGCTCATTAAACTGTCCAGGTAATGCGGTGGGTGTCCTTTCCCAGTAAATTGAGTGATGACTAAAATTGTTCAAGCTATAAGAAAAAAATCGTGCGTCTACTCGCACGCGCGCTTGATGTTATAGGTGCTTGAAAACTAAAATAAAGACTAAATTATGTATTAATGACGCTCAAAGTATTGGGTTGTAAAAATCTACCTTCATCATTGTCGATTATTTTATTGAGTATCATGAAAAGTATTCAAACACATACTTACAGTTATGTAACCTCGAATATTTAAAGTGATTGGGCAAATAAAAACATTCTTAAAAACGCTGGAAATATTCGTTAACTCGCACGTAAATAGAATCTGACAACTGACAAGAATTTAATATGGCTTCGTTATTGAGACGTTCTTCCTTTATAAAAAACGTGTGCATTTTCAAAAAAAAATCCAAGTTTCTACCATTCCGTATTCAAAATTTTCGTAGCCATACAGCTTTGACAGCCGCATCGAATGTCGATTGAATGAATGTGTTTTCTGTTTAGAAAAAAAAATCTGATAATTACGTCGTTTTTGCAATGAATAATTTCTCGAATACCTACCACTTTTAATCGTTTTTGGAATAGTGACAAACGAAACATTTCTTAAAAAAAACGATCGAAACATTCGTGAACTTGCCTGTAAACAGAATCAGCTGACAAGATTTCCAAATGGTGTTGTTAATTCTGGTATCGCATTTCCGCTACATGTTCTGCTACACACTGCGTGCGCAACTTCCGTTATAATAAATTTTTTATACTTTCAAATTTTTATTTCTATTGGCGCATTCACCAAAAGAAATATAATTTCAATAAAGCAAAGTAAAAATCGTTTTTTGAAAATGGAAAGGCCGTGTAGACCCTTAAACGTACAAAGATTCTTCACCTTTGAGTTTTTTCTGTATTTCTCGCGAAATCGTTGCCGTTATTAAGCACCGATATTGGCGAACCGCAACTAGCGCTGACTGATGCCTCGACAGGCAACATCCGATCTTCTTCGGATAATTACCAGCGCACGACAACCTTGGCGGTCCAGGGATTATAGACTTGGCAGATTTTGATGTAAAAATATATTTATAATGCATAAATATATCGGTTTGCTGCATGTCACATATAATCGATAATTTCCAAAAGGTTAACCAGAAATAGACTCACGAAATCGCAAACACGCAATAATAATCGCGAATATAAATCGCGTAATCAGTTGTCGGATTATTTGGCAAATGAATTACAACAAAATACAACTATATTAATTTTGAGATACAAAACAAACTGCAACAATTAACAAACTTGCATTGACCAGCAGTTAGACATATCTATACGCGATATAACACCGAAAACTCTTCACAAATATACAAATGTTGGTATTACAGTTATTCAATGTATGGTGTCTATTTTTTCGTAAGAAAAACTAGGATTTATTCGCTTTCTTGTTGGTACACTGATATTGAATATTGATACATTCAATGCAATATAGCATGGACAATGAAGTATCCAAAACAAATAACGTCTTTGCAGTAAAATGGTAAATATTTTACATCTCTATTGTGATTGCTTCAAAAACGCAGTATACAGCGCGTAGTTTTGCCGTTGCTAATTCAAAAAAATTAACCAAATCCTATGATTTTTTTTAAGAAACGAGATGTACCGTTTATTAAAAAATACATTTGAATAGTATTATTATTAACTAGCTGTTCGTATCCGGCGTTGCACAGGTTAAGGATTAACTTGAAAATAAATTTGTAGTGGGAAAAAAGATTCGATTTGAACGCATCGAAAATATATCAGGGGGAGGGGAAAGGGGAGGGAGGAAATGTCACCTGTGTTAGCCGCCGGATCCTAAACAAATATTTTCCAAATGTTGAGTCCGATCGGTCAAACGGTACAGATTTGCACCGAAAATATATCAGGGGTGGGGAAGGGGGGAAATGTCGCCTATGTTACCCGCCGAGTCCTAAAAAATAAGTTCGAAATTTTGAGTCCGATGGGTCGAACGGTACAGATTTGCACCGAAAATATATCAGAGGAGGGGAAAGGGTAAAAGAATAGGGGGAAAATTTTGCCTATGTTACCCGCCGGGTCCTAAATCAGAAGTATGCAAAATTTGAATCGAATCGGACAAATGGTGTAGATTTGTATAGAGAACAGACAGACAGACAATGAGTTTTATAGGTATAGATTATAATTATTAATGTTCGCATTGAGAAAATCGGTTTTTAAGCTTTTCTTTACCATTCTATTTTTCTGTCGTTTTTGAACATGTATTAATGTTTATTAATCCAGGAGAGGATGTATTTATACACTCGACGCGACAAATTTTTTTGGTAATTTTCGTTTTATGTTCGCGGGTCGCGCCGAAGTTCTGAAGTGGAGTAATTTTGAAATCGCGTGCAGTACATTAATTTATTTATGGCAACTTCTGAATTATTTTGCCATTCCAAGTAATTCATACTTACAACATCAATATTTTAATGGAAATATCTTTATATTAATAAAAAGAAAGCACTTTGTATAAAACCACCATTTATTGAATTATCAACACGTTTCGGGGCCAATTGTCCCTTCAACGTACACAAAAAATTAAAATTAGATGTATAGACATTAACAAAAGCGAATTCTCAAAAGTGATCAGTTTTTCATTCTATGTTTAGTAGATAAGTTAATGTTCCCTTATCTGTAAATAACTTCAACTTTGAATTCCTTCCTCCCTAATATAAACATCAAATAAAAACAGAATTTAAGGTTACTACTACTTCTTACTAATATAATAAATATTCCTTTGTATATAATCATTGTTATACATTCAAATCTATTTTGTACTATCTAGATTAATTGATATTTATTCTTTACACCTGCAATACTCCTCCATACACGAGTCTCTGACTCTTATAGAGATAGTAGAATAAATTGTTCTTTCAAAAATAGCAAAATAATTGATAAATTAGAAATTGTGGAAATAAGAAAATGTGTTAATAGTAAATTCTATATTATAAATAATCAGGTCCTTTTTATAAACAGTTATCTTTTAAATTTATTTTCACGTTAAGTAGGTACTTTATTGCTAATATTTTCAATTTAAAAAAGTGGTGAAAACTAAGTTTATTTATTTAATTGTATGAATAAATTGTTTGCTTATTTCAAATGATAAATTATATTAATTTATATAAAAATAACAAAAATAAATTAAATATTATCAAACAACTTGCAATTAATAATGACTGTAATACTACATTAATAGACAATATGTTACATAAATAAAAAGTGTAAGAAAAGGTTTCTTCTTCTTTTGTTTTAAACCAATAGTTGATATTGAAAAACATTGGAGAAGAATCTTATATCTAAATAAACATATTTCAAATTCAGTAATAATAAAATAAAAACATCCCAAATTCTATACAATCAGCTTTTATAATAACAGTAAATTTAAAAATTATATAGACATTAAATAACAAGGATAAGGATGATTTAAAAAAATTGGGACTTATAAATTAATTTGAGATGATTCCAATCATTTTTATACAGGTAAAACTTGTAGAAATGTTGAAATTAGAATTAGGGAGCACGCAAGATATTTAAATAACAATAAATATTGAGAATATCCTAATCATCTTTTGGAAACATTCCATTATCTTGATTTTAATATGGGTTTAAAAAAATTATATAGAATATGTTTTTGATTTTTTTTAAAAATTTTATATACAACATTGCATTATACTTAGATAAATAAGAAATTTTAGAAATTAGAAAAATTGTTAAAGCAAAAAATTCAATATTATAAATAACCAAATCCTTTTTGCAAACGGTTATCTTTTACATGTATTTTCACAATAGTTCTTAATTAGTTACTCAGCTCCAATATATTTATATGTTGTTTTTGTTAATGTCTATACTTCGAGTTTTAATTTTTAGTATACATCGGCTCCCAAACATATAGATAATTCAATAACAGTGGTTTTATGTAAAGTGTTATCTTTTTATTAACATATGAAAATAATTTTAGCACAAAGTTATTTTGCTGTTATTGAAGAAGAAATATATTTTTAAAACCTTTTAAGATTTTTTATCCTACTATTATTATTTTAATTTATTCAAACTTCAAAAGAATATCTGTGAAATTCCTGGCCAGACTGTACACAGCGATTGTGTAATGCAATATAAAATCCATTAATATATTTATTACAGAGCGTCTCGTGTACCGAGGGGCATTCGAAACAGGAACTAGAGTCGAACGTTTGACTCAGCGAATATGGAGGCTTTTGTCGCATTGCAAAATCCCCCGCCCCACGGCGCCTCCCTCCCCCGCCGCTGCGCCCCGCCGGCCCTTTCGGCCAGCCAGAGGGGCGCTGGCCACGTGGTAGCCTCAGTCAGTCGCGACGCGCCTCGACGCCTGGCCGCGCGCTTCCGCGGACGTCTCGCGATCGGCGCTCGACATGACAAGCGAAAATGCGCGAACTGTTTCCGGTTCTTCGCTACCGTCTGCTCCCGTAATACACGATAATAATGCAAATTGTGGTGGTTTAAAAACTCGAACGTGCGAACCTATAATTGTGGATTAATGTTCTTAGAATTATTTTTAAATTAAGTGGATTAATAATTATAATACTTTGTTGGGTATGTATGTATGTTTTTTATGTAGTTCGTCTGATGTCAAAATTACAGCATAACCTAACCGTACAGTGACTTTGCTGACCTTTGAGAAGTATTACAAATATTATCCTTCGTATTTTTGCTATCGTATACGTATGTAAAATATTAGCGTATTACTATAATAGATCTCGCAAATGATTTTATCGCGTGTTCCACAAGGAACAAGTTAGTAACAATGGACTATGAATGTACAGTTAATCAACCTCAGGCTCAAAATTCTTTTGATTTATGTTTTAATTTGATTCATCAATGAAATGTCGGCTAATCGTTACAGTACTTCGGTTCTGACGGTCCGGATCGGCGGTTCTGGTAAGAAACTCCTCCAAAATTTCGCCGTAGGCATGCGGCGGCAATAACAACATATTCATTTATGTAAACGTTTAGTTCGGTCTAGTAGTTACGTTAGTTGGTTAATTATCTTTTAGACGTTTTCGTAAATTTACAGATAATCTTTTAACAATTAAGATTTAATTCAATGGTTTAGAGAACCACTTATTGGGTATTTAATTCGCGAATTGAAGTCGTATAATTAGTCAAGTGTCCAGCCCGTAAAGATCTGGATAACTACAGGTAATTAATTAAATATAAATTAGTACAAAACATTAGTCTATAAATAAAATTTTAATCACTTTTAAAAAGTATCAAAGCAAATAAATACGTATTGTCTGTTTTAATTGTAAATGTAATCTTCCTCAACAACTGTAAAGTAACTTTGTGGTGACATTATTTATATTAATGAAAAGGAAATACTTTATATAAAACCACTGTTCATTGAATAATAAACATGTTTCGAGGACAATGGTCCCAAAATTGTTTACCCATAAATACTTGATATTGAAAACCACTGGATATAAATCGTATTTTTGAGTAATCATATTTCAAATTCAATAATTAAAAACATGCCAAATTCTATTTACAGCTTTTTATATTAATAATAAAGTAAAGAATTATGCATTAAGTAACAAGTGTGAGGATATTTAAAAAAATAGGGATTTATAAATTGCTTTGTAATGGTTGTAATCATTTTTATGTCGGTTAAACTCGTAGGTAGCACTTAGGATGATTAAAAATCAAAAACTATTATGAATTTGCCGATCATCTTTTGGAAACGAACCATTCTTTTCGAGGGTTTAGATCTTTTACATACAACAATATATAATAATATAACCAAAGTATTAAAGAATTGATAAAAAATTTAATCTTATAAATAACCAGGTCCTTTTTGCAAATATTTAGCCTTTAAATTTTTTTTCACTTTAGTTCTTAATTAGTTATTCAACTCCCATATATTTATTTTTTGTTTTTGTTTATGTATATAGGTGCTTCAATTTTTAATTTTTAGTGTACATTGTATACTGATGATGGCCCCGAGACGTGTTGATTATTCAATAAACAGCATTTTATATAGTATTTTCTATTCATTAATGTAAAAATAATAATTGAATAAATTTAGCAACGCATACAAGTATTAATTCTGTGCATTACGAGTACCTACTACAAATATCACCTTAAATTAATAATAATAATTAACAAATAATTTACCATAAAATTTTTATATTATCAACAATTTTTTTTATAAAAAAAGTTTTATTTTCATAAAATATTTTAATCCCGTTGTGTACAATCAAAAAACTTAATCTTAAATAAATTATTTAATTTTTTTTAACGAATTTTGTAGTTTGAAATAAATGCAAAGCGAATTATGTTTCACATATTTGAAATAATGTTAAGCTCTATACAATACATTATAAAAATATTGATATTATATTTAATAATATTTCTAAGATGAGAGTAGTACCTACCTTGAAAGTAGTAATCATAACGTGAGGGTTTTTATTTGATAAAAACATTTTCTTTCAATAATACGATACGTATTTAAAAAATATATAATTTGGCAATACGTTATTGAACCAAAAGATGTAGGTATATATCTGTTTTATTAGGGAATTTTCGAAGTGTTCCTTTCTTTGAGAGAGGTCAGTTTCAGGCAATTTGCAAATTTCATACTGAAACTAATACATACTCGGAACGTAATGAATTATACAAAAGCTTCCATTTATGTATTGAACAGAAGAGGGACCCACCACATACCCAGGACCGTTCTTTGAGCAATATCTCCCATATTGGCCCTACACTTTCGCCACTCATGTTCAGCACTTTTTAAATGCTAAAGTGGCCATACTCACCGCCCCGCTGACACTTATGGGATTGCGAGCGGGATGGGGAGGCGTCCACACAAAACCTCTTCTCTGCCTCCAAGGTGCAGGGACAAATGACAATTGGAACATACTCATTATCCATTAAGTATTGTATTGAACATCTACTACATTTGTCGGTTTCTCGTTGCACGTTTTGTACCCATGGTATTCAATTGTCACTTGTTACACCTTTCAGTTACCTGCCGAAATGCACTTTGACGTATGCATATATGTTAAATTAATCGGACATATGGAAATGATAGCAAGATTTCAAATATCTTGTATGAAATATTTTCTTATGAAATTTACTCCCCAGTATCGGTATTAAATTGCCTTTGAAAATACACGCATTTAAGATTAATCTTTTAAGTGCTATGCATACTTACAATACGACACTACGCAGGATGGGGTAAGTTTGAGGGGTTGATTTAAAATGTAATTTAAATGATGGGAATCACAGGGTATTTGCAACAAATATTGAAAATAAATTATATTAAAGGAAACACATTCTTATTGTGAAGTTGCAATTTCAGAACAAAGTTCTGTGAATTATTAAACATAAATAAATTATTTTTCTTCACCTTGGGAATCAATCAAATTCTTGTTAGAGAATGACCTCGATAATTTATAATTAGCTACGCAGTGCCATGGAAATCGCGTCCGCCTGTTCTTATTCTTATGTTAAGTTTGTTATGCCCGCGTATTTGAACACGAATCTTCAGAATCGCTAACTGAATTGAGATTAATTTATTGAATTGTTCCATTCATTTGGCGCTGAGGTCCAGCGTGCCTAATTGCACAAACGTTCTCAGGCATCCCTGCCTCGAGCGAGACTCTCCGGTCCTGCAGCTACCTGCATATCTCTTCACCATATCCGCCCATCCCATTCTTGGGCGGCAGTGATCGAATTCCTGCAGGGGCTCCGCCGGATACCATTTGGGGAGCTCTGGATTTCTCAATTCTCGTAACGTGCAATTGTTCAAAGAAATTTAAAAATTCGGTTGCATTTAATGAAGTTATAAATTTATCATATATTTAATAAAGATTAGGAATACCATAATGTGTAATGTAATCCGCGCATATTGGGTATTCGATTTATACATTTTATCACTCGAGTATGTACTGCTTATGTGTTTTTATGCTATATATTTAAGAATATAAAACTAAAGACATTTGTTTATGTTATAATGAAATTTTTTTATTGTTTAATTAATTACGATGTTTTTTTATTTTTTAAAACTCTTATTTATTGAATTGGCGTTAATTTTGTGGAACGACATATTATAATTATATATAAATATAGCACTTCTCTAAGACCACTTGTGAGTTTATGACTACGCAACTAGTTTCTTTTTTTATATATATTTTTTATATAATCACCCGTTGATGACAGCTTCAGTTGTCTCAACGGGTGTTTATATAAACTAAAGCATAAGAGTAAAATTTGTTATCTTAGGTACTGATAGAGGTGGGTGGAGTTATGTTTGGGGGGAGGGGGTTAGCTGGGGGTTGGATTTGAGTTAACAGGCGATGTTCTTTAAAACTAGTGTTTATATTTCTTGCGGTGTGACCAATATATTAAGCTATTTCATATATTTATTTATTTTATTTTGGGGAAAATTAACAAAAAATCAACATCTTAACAAATAAAATATAATGGTTTTAAAATTATGCCAATTACAAATTTTCCACTGAATATAGTAATTCCTAGCTAGCTGGAATAAATACGTCATATAAACTTTCATCGCTTTCTTTATCAGTTTCATATTTCTGCATTAATTTTATATACTAATGTTTGGAACCCAATTCTTACCCATCTATTTAAGTTTCCAACGGGATTATTCATTGAATGTTATTTTTTTACATTCAATATATCAAAATACATTTTTCACTTTCTATTTTAGTTAATTTACGTAACGAACGGTGCTGCTGGGATTTCAAATTTAAATCTGATGGACTTTAACCAGCTACTTAATTATAAAGTCCTTCATACACTGTCCGAGCCTGGGTCTGACAAATTTATGCACTTTCATAGCCCAATATACAATATAGTTATCCTCACGTCTCCTCTGGGATACGAGAATTTCATGGTGTTCTTTCTGCGTATACCGTAATTCAAATTTCAATATATTCAGTGGTACGTCAAAATTTTAACTTCTTGCGTTGTTGCTATAATATTCTGTACTTCAATTTTCCGTTACATTCTCTTCTGAAGAAATTTATTTTGATATTTGCTAATCTTCTTGTTGTACCGTCCTCATCTGTCCAATGAACATAAATCTCATTTCACGCATTATACAATTAGGTTAAACTCCAAGCCAGCATTCCTCAACGGAACGTATGATATATTCATCGCAATATGGCATGAGTAATAGCTATCACGAAAATCTAAACATAATAATTTCGTTGCCTGTCTGTCCGTCCGTCTGTCTGGCTGTCTGTCTGTCCTCGTAACTTCGTACAACGTCCGCCAAAAATATACTATAAATATATACTAGGGTTTAGCAATGACGCGAACCAATGTTCCGTAATTTTTTACGGGTATTAGCTAGTATTTTTTTTCTTCTAGACAGTTAAATATTGTCGTCAATCAATGAAAAAATATTACTAATTAAAAATATTAAACACAATCTTAATTATATAGCGGACAGTTTGGTTATGCGAAGCTGCGAAAACTTTCGAACGATGCGTTCTGGCGATGTCATGTTTACACATTTATTCCGTCTGGAATTTCTAGCTCAACACTCAAATTATTTTCAGTTCGCAATGTTATTTCGGTGCTTTCATATTTTTCACTACCCTAAAATTAGATTAGACACCCTACTGTTTGTTTCGTACTGTTTATTTAATTAGTCATATATACAACACATATACAACTTTCAAAAATTTGATAGATGTAGTAAGTCTATCATAGGTGGAATGGTGAACGTTACATTATGTTTATCATTACTTCCCTACCTACTTTCTTATATAAAAATATAGCTTCGTCTCTATGAGGCATTTATAATATATCTCATTTAGCAATCCTCGATGTCTGAATTCAAATTGTTTTGGATATTGCTGCCTCTGCTTTTATACGCCACGTATACAAGAATTCAAAACACGAAGTTGGGTAGTAAAGTCAGTAAAATATTTAACTGAAATCATTTCTCAGATTGAGCATTTCGATTTATGCACACATTTATGTAAAGCCCAGTTGATCTAAGCCAAGGGTGCGAGCCGTCTATCGTAAGTCGGGTTGATATCCAGCTCCAAAAACAATGAACAGCAGGGTGGAATATTGATTAGACTCTATTTTTTGTCATCAGATCGGTGCTCCATGAAAATATTTAATTTCGACGGCATTGAGCCGTATGTCACTTTGGATTATAGTTGGCGGCGACAGTTTAAACTGTCGATCTCCTTTAAGCCGGCGCGCGTGCGCACTACGTGCGATTTTTGACTTCTGTCATCAAAATCGTTTTTATTAAATGTTTCTACATGGTGGTGTCGAAATGTACAGTATTATGTGGGATGTCATAGATTTTTCTCAATTGATTCTACAATATATCCTTTACAATGAAGAGGGACCCACCCAAAGCCGTTTTATGAGCGTAGCTCCCATATTGGCCCTACAATTTCGCCACCCAATTTCTCATTTTTTTATGCTAAAGTGGTGATCTTCTCCGTGCTACTTAAACTCGTATGAGTTATCAAAAACAAACCATACAATACAAAACAATAGAATGGGGTATGATACATGATATAAATATATGTGAGGAAATACCGTTGAGAATATCCTTTACATGAAAATTATAAAATGCTGGCTTTATCTCTTTAGGAAGTTTAGGCGTACTTAATATAGAAAAACTATTTATAAAAAGAATTCTACGCCATTGAAGTGTTACATTATTATTAGATAGTTAATAATAATACAGGACCATAAATTTTACACAAAAACGGAATAGGTTTGCGACTTAACAATTTGGAAGCATTAATAAATTTATCAAAACTATGAGCCAAATAATAAATAAACAAATAAATTTATCTAATAGCCCGATCTAAAGTTGTTCCCTCTCTCCTCGCCTAATCCCTTCCCTTCCTTTCCCTCCACACGCTGACGTTCTGTCGCTCTATGATTTTCTTTCCCTATGTAAATATCTGTACAAAGATATGTCTATATTTATACTTCTCCTGAAGAAGGTTGAGTCTATCCGAAACTAGTTGACAAATGTATACATGGGGGTGTAAAAGCTAAGGCAGCAATAGGCTAAAAACTAAAATAAATGTTTTGAATGCAATCACCGAGGATTACTTATTTAAAATGTACTGAATTGTACATTATGTTTATCTATCCCTTTCAAAATAATTACATTATAAATTATGATGAAAAAAAAAAAAAAAAAAGTAATACTCGACGTCCTTTTTTTTGGATATTGCTGTCATTGTTTTTATGTCCCACGTATGTAGTAATTAGTAATTTGAAACAAAGGATTTTATTTTATTTTAAATTTAATAAAAGTTATTTACTTAGACATCGAACAATACTTTCTTTCGAAAGAGATATTTTGCCGTTAGCCATTTTTGTCAATTTTGGTATTTTTGACATTTATTTTCAACGTCTCAATATGCTACTGATTTTTCTGACGACTAACTGATTCTATAGTATATCCTTAAACAGAAAAAGTGATTTCTCGAACAATACTTTTTTATAGATACGGATTTTGCCGCAATTCTAAATGGATTTTACCACTAGGCATTGTTGACAATAAATACGTTTTTTTACATCTTATATAAATTTATGTTTTTTTTGTATATATATTTTGCACCCAGAATTATGTTAGTGTCTCATTAAAAACAATGCATTTATTTGCCACAGTATAGATGAAAAGGTGAGTAGGTAATGTGTCTAGAGTACTGTTTCTTGGATTGTGGAGAGAGTAAGCCGTTACCGACATTGTTGAAATGTTGAAAATGTTGTAAATTAAATAAGAACGATTTTGATAGCGCGCATGAAAAATTACGCGCAGTGCGCACCTAAAGCCAGATTCACAGTTTCAACTGTCGTCTTCAAATATAATCTAAACTGACACAACCGGCCCTTATTCCATCTGCCTCGTGTAAAAGGAATGTAGAAAGTTTGCGGTTACCGGATTTGTTTTTGTTTCCTCCGGGGAAGGGCCCGGATAAACGCTCCGACTTGGTGAACGTTCCCGGTTATGGGCCGTCAAAAGTCATGATACGCATCGCGGGAGCAATAAGCGATTACTGGACTAAATATTTCTCCTCGCGCGCCACCCGCGCAGGTGACAGTTACCCGGCCCCGTTTCCACATTGACAGGCCCGGCAGTCCGGAACTAACTGTTCTCAAATAAACGCTGCATTTGTTGTCACTCGGAAAGTTTTCGGTATTGTTAAACTGAAGAGTTTCGCAACCGGTCTGAACTTTTTTTTATTATTATCAATATTAATAAACTAAAGAGTTTTATGTAATAAATAAAAATGTACTTTGTTTTCCCCCACTTATATATCTATGAGTACCAACTTACATGAAAACAAATTTAAAATAACTATTTGTAAAACGGACCTGATTATTTATAATATTCAATTTACTAATAACACTTTTTCTTATTTCCAAAATTTCCAATTTATCAAACTGTAATTCTGTATAATTTGTCAGTAAAATTTGTAATAAACCCTTATTAATATCAAAAGAATGATCCATAGCCAAAAGATGATTACTAAATTCGGAATAATTAATTATTGCTACTTAAACACATCAAGTATTCCTTAGGGGATATTCTAGTCTAGAAATAAAAAAAAAACGTTTTTTTTAAATATATTTACTAAGTCTAGACATTCAAGAGTACAATATCCTCAAAAGGATTTTTCAAAATTCCAATTATTTACCGAGTTACAGCGATTTTGGTGACGCGGCTACTAAACTGGTCCGACCGGAACAAATCGAACAATAGACAGTAGACGTTGCCCGACTGACTACCTGCAGATGGATTACCCTATAAAATCTTTCTTATATTTCATACCTATATAATGTATATTTAACTGAAGGTCATAGTAACGTATTTTGTTGAAATCTTTTCGTTCTAGTATTTAGTTCAGGTTAGTTTCGAGCCAATCTTTAAGCGACGCAGAGATGCAATTCTCGAAACAACTTTTTTCAAGCTGGCGTGCATGATATCTCAAGTTCTACTGAACGGATTTATTTTAATTTTTGTGTGAAACTTCTCTGTATATCCCTCCATGTCCCGTAGCAGATTAAAGTCAAAATTAGAATTCTTACTACCTATTTAAAAAAATGTATAAACTGTTAAAACGTAAAAAATTTTTTTTTTCAAACGACCGTCACTGAATTTTTTTTTGACTTCGAGGTAGGGGCGATAGCGAAGTCGTTACTGATTAAGAATCCGTTTGATTTTTTTTGTTTCAATGACCAGTAGGGTTGGAACAATGCACGCCAGGACATCCCTTTTTTTGGACCTCCCACTTTACCTGTCGATAACTTTTCAAGTTTTGATTTTTTTACTTTATTTTTTTATACATTTTTAAAATATGAATAAACGAATGATATAAAAATGGATACTGAAATATTCTTTGTTTCTTTTTTAAAAAACTTGGAAAGGTTGGAATCTCTAACATCAGAATTTCTACACGTTTTTCCTATATAAAAATAATCACAATCATTTATAAACACCCTATTTAAAAAAGAAATCATCCTTATCCTTATTATTTAAAATGTATTTTTTAAATTTATTATTAATATAGAAAGCTGGTTGATTTGGGATTTTTTTTAACTATTGGTTTTGAAATTTTGATTATTTATATACACAATTTTTCTCCACTGCTCTTTAATATTAAATATTGGAGGGTAAACAAAAGATTTAAAAAACTTCTTTTTATGCTTTATTTAACGTACTCAATTCATTGTTAAAATTATCCACAGATAATGGAACATTAATCAATCTACTATCTTAGCAGTTTTATTTCGAACGATATTGACTCTTGCCTGTCGTCGCCGATACTTGCGAGTGTTTCGAGGCGTTGATGAATTTTATAGCAAATTTTCATGTTTTTATGCGATAATTAACGGTGGCTATTTTAGCCACAATACTTAAATAATTTTCATGGTAATTTATGTTGATGAGAAAAAGAGACGATGAATATTCTCGACCATTTTATTAAAATTACTTCGATACCGTCTGGCGGGGCTCACGTCACTTCAGGGGCGGTATGATAATGACACGAGGGCGAGGAGATTGGAAGGACATACAAATTATATGTGCAGGAAGAACTTTAATGATTTTTGACTCCTACAAATTTCATTTTCTTTTGTGTGATTCCGCACACTGCGCGCACAGTGGATTAGATATTTTCCTCGAGAACTTTTTTTTGTTGTGCATCGGTTAGATGTTTATTTTTCTCAAAATAAAACTATTCAGAGCTTTACGTGCTTCAGTCGCTTCGCAGGGAATTCCATTGTCACATTTCCAGTTCATTTTATCTTTAACATACAGCTAACGGCGCAGTTTCACAGGATTGTAAGGAGATAATGTGAATGAGAGCATGCCTTTGGAAGAGCAGACTGTACTGGTGTTGTTTATTGGGGTGGAAACCTGCATAATCATTCGCCAGACACATGCGCGTATTGCTAACATTTCTGAAAATATTGTACACACATTGTGACGGCGAAAAATAAATTTAATGAATTAAAAGAACATATCTAAAAAAATATACAAATAGATCATTTTTGGGGTATAAAAGCAAAGAAAGTAATATCCAAAAAATTAAACATGTTTTGAATGCAGTCAGTAAGGATTACTTATTTAAAATGTACTGAATTCTAGATTCTATGTTTCTATTCCTTCCTAAATCACGTTTCCTAAAAGTTTATAAGCCATTATATTTCCTAAAAATCTTGAATTCAGTACATTATAAATTAGTAGTCCTCGATGTATGCATTCATTTTTTTTTGATATTGCCGCCTTTGTTTTTATACCTCACATTTATATTAATACTAATGATCGACATGATAATGCAATGCCTTCGTGTACGAATTGACGGCGATGGGTGTGGTCAGTGCACGTGGTAAACAAGAAACAAAATAAAAGTATTAACAGTTATTGATGAAGAGTAACACGAGCATCGCAAATTTACGCACGGGTGTTGCGGTTGTTGTGCATAATATCTACGATCATCGATTTTCACTTACACATATACACGTGTGTGCGCGTATGCGTGAGTATGTGTGCGGATGCCCGCGCGCGTATGTGAGGGGAAATGTGTCACCTCGCAAGTTTACCCCTAACAGAGTCAGTAAACTAGAGTTTTTAACAGAGTAGAGTTAGTAATGGAGTTAAAAAACTAGAGTTAGTAAATTTTAGATTTATGCCATTAGTGTTTAAATATGATTACGATACCAAAATTTTAGAAATAAATTTGTACAATTTGCAAGCGTAGTTCCTGCGTAAGTTTATTTATTCATGGTAAAATTTCAAATCAAAGTGACCAATAATCGGCTATCAAATTGGCTGTCGCTGGAAAAGGTGTAGTCAATTCGAAAAATAATCGTCAAAAAATACCCTATATTTTTTAAACATTCAATTATTTTTTCCATAAAGCCATGGACGATACCACGATTTTTATGTGCATCATTTCTTTTTATATTGTATGCCTCTAAAAAAATACCCCTCGTAAGTTTTTTGTGTGGCTTGCTAAAGCCAGTATTAATTTATAACGTTTTAAATGTATTTTTTTTAATGGTTTCGTCAAGTTAATAGCTCGTACAAATTATTCCAAAATTATGCCGAAGTTTACTGAAAAACGTAATTGAAAAATTTCGTATTCGAGGTGGTTTTTTTTTCATCGATATTATTTTCTACAATAGTCAAAAATAAAAAAAAAGATATGTATCAAAAAATCATCAAAATTGTTTATTTTAAAAAGTTATTAGATAACAACATCGACTTCGACATGAATTCTTTTATAAAATTGTCTATTTGAAAAGTTTACACGCGGTCTTCGATACATTTTCACAATAGGGTCGCAATTTCTCGCAGAGACGCCCAAGTAAACCTAGTTGGAAGTACCAAAGTTGCGGAGTCCGACGGACTTCTTTTATCGCTTGATTCCCAAAGCACGTTTGGCTAGCCCGTCTACATTTCATTGTGAGTTCTTCGTTCATCGCTTGCGATATCAAAGCTGGCCACTGGCTTTGGGAGCCATTTGCCGGTGAGGATTATTCCGGAGCATGGATCGGCTGTTGATATCCCAGCTTTATGTCACCGCAGTTCTCATACAATTCTAAGTATCCAACGTCGTATTTACACTCCCGTCGAAAAGTTTAAGACTAAACGCCAATATACAGTTTATATTTGCGTAAAACACTGTTGATTTTTTAAATGTCAAGTCGTCAGTAATGCCCAAACATAATTAATTAGTTGGAAAAACTCATTTAGGCTAGGAGCCGGTAATACATGCGCTTATTCCACACTAAATTTAGGAAGTCACAAGTCAACAAAAATTACTTTTTCTGGTCACTGTGGTGTGTAATTGAATTAAAAAATATTGATTATTTTATTTGTATATATCTACTTTTATGTGAGTTTTTCACCAACATGTTTCAGAAATTACCATTCCATCATCAGGGTGCTGTATAACTGCCAAAAAAATTCGAATGAAATGTCTTTTGTTCCTTGTTTTTCCAAATAATTTGAAAAATTATTTAAAAAAAATATTATTTCTGAAGTTCTTGATTACTCGCAATTATTGGAAAATTCTTTAGAATTGGGCTAGTAGTCAAATTCAATTGATTATTAATAATATTTTGTTTACTATTGCATGCTTTACTAATTTCTAATGATTCTAAATTATTCAATTTCAGACCAAAATTATTTATGTGTAAAATAGAAAGTCCTACATTTTTATCAAAACCGTGATCATTTTCTAATAAATGATTTGAAAATTCAGAAAAACCATGATTATTCAGACATCTTAAATGTTCTTCAACTCTTACATTGAAATTTCGACCGGTTTTTCCAATATAAAACGCTGTACAATCTTTACACGACAATTTATAAAAACCTGAATTGTTAGTTATATTATCTTTGTCTTTTGCATTTATGAGTAGTTTCCCTATATTATATTATTTGTGTAAAATGCAGGTCTAATATTTTTTGGTAGATATTTTGAAATTTGATTGGAAAATGTATTAATATATAAAATTCTTAGGCAATAAAAAAAAAAATTGAATTATTTAAAATTCATCATTTGGCATTCAAAGTCTTAGAATTGTTCAACCTTTAGAACTGATATGACGTAATTCAACAAATTCTAATTTGTTAATTAAATATAGGGAAGTCTAAAAATATATCAAATGAAAATCATGTCATAGTGTTTACACGATGAAGGCAAAACAGAAAGAAACATTGCTGAGGAATTAAATATTTCAAAGACAGCGGTGCATACGCTAATAGCATGATTTACGACATAATATATAGTCATAAACATTAAAATGGGTCTGAGAGACCGAAATGTGCTTCGAAAAGAAGATTTACGATTTGTATTCATGTCGAAGCACAATAGACATCTGACTCGCGAAACGAATTAAATAGAGGTCGAGATAAACCCGTGCTATTGATGAACGCAAGAATACGTTTAAATGAAGCAAATTTACATGGCTGATTTGGCACGAAAGACTTCTTCTAAGGATTCATAATGAGCATAAACGCATCAAACATAGACTGGGGCAAGGTATCCAAGATATCAGGGCAATATATCGCCGGCTGCATAACCAGACTCGTGTGTAAATAGATGTTCTCTCATAAATTAAGAGCCAGCGACACCCAGACTTACGTTATAGTATCAAACCTGAAATATTTTCTGTAGATGTAAACCATAGTCGGTAAGAAAATTTGAGTTCGGGAGATTTTGGCAGATAACAGGTAGGTAGTACGTACAGGTACAATAAAATGAGTAAAACGCAAAAATGACAAACCTGATTTTTAATATGTTTAACGTGACAGTTTAATCATGTAATTCTATTATATATATAAATCTGAATTTTATGTTTTCTTCGAGCCTACATTTAACAATATTACCCGATATCTTAAATTTTCGATAGATATCGATAGTTATTAATTTTCGATAGATAAAAAAATTTATTTACACATTTTTTTGTACCTGTATTACCTATTATCTGCCAAAATCCCCCGAATTCAAATGTCATAATATCCAAACTTATTTATTTTTAATTTTAATTGTACGTTTCAACAGGCCAAGATGCCCAACTACAGAAGCGGAACACATCAAATAACACCCAGGCTTGAGTAAATTACATAGATTAATTGGGACTCCACCGGGAATTGAACCCGGAACCTCGGTGTGAGACGGGCTACGAGGGCCGCCTACCTTACCTACTATAGTGTACATCTGCTGAAAATATTTCAAGTTTGACACTACAACGTAAGTCTGGCGGTCGCTGGCTCCTACTCTATGACGGCGGTTTTCATGCACACCCCTTATTTTGTGGTGCATTAGTATGTACCCGTATACACACCGAGACGTTTTGACGTCTGGCTAGTTTTGTATCCGGGAAGACTTCCGACACCGACCGCCACTTCCGACGTGTCACCATTGTCTGCCACTTCTAGTGTTCATATTTATCTGGAGGCGGCTTTTAATATCACTTTTCATTCGCAAACTAATTTTGCGAATGAAAAGTTCCTTTTGTTTTGCCTTTTTATTTTTTACTCTTTTTCTTTCAATGTGTTTCTTACTATTTTAGATATATATAAAAGCAAGGCTCAGTAATATAAAAAAATTAATGCACTCATCAAGGATTACTAATATATAATGTACTGAATTCGAGTTTGCACAGGAAACATAGCCTACAAATTTATAGGAAACATGATTTTGGAAGGGATGGGATACTACATAAAATCTGGAACTGAGTACATTCTTAATTAGTAATTGTCGGTTACTGTATTCAACACATTTAATTTAATTTTTTTGATATTGCTGCCTTTGCTTTAACACCCCTCATTTAATTAATGTCTTTGGTGATTGGTGTGCTAACTACATACACTTAAAAATGTTTTGAGACGCTTGCAGTCAGTACATTGAGGCACGAGTTGTACCTATATCTAAATGCATGTTTCGAAAAAAAGCAAAATGGAATATTTATCTGACTATTATTGTATGATGTATTAAAATCTGAGTAATAATTGTGATAGATTTAATACGAACTGAATATTTTATTTCGAAGAAATTCTCATAATGTGGAGCTTATTTCAAAGTACGCCGCTGTAATTTTAACTGTCTTATTTTTTAATAATATTAAATAATAACAAATGCGTAATGATTATGCGCGCGCAGTGACTTGCATAAACATATATTTTAGAATATATAATAGAATTACAGAATGTTTTGATGTATTAATGTCTGAATGGATATGATAGGAATATTAAGAGATATATAATTTTTTTCGATTTTTATTTCAAAATGTTTATGTAAAAGTAATTCTTCGATGTACTCATTGCACGGCCCCAGTAATGATGTATTGTGATGTTCGTGGTTCTGTTTTTTTTATATTCTTATATTTGGTTTCTATAAATATGAGCCTTAAAAAAAAAAAAAGGTTTGTGAATGAAAATGAAAATTCCTACTTTCAGAGTATTACAAAAGTAATCCTAAAGATATTATTATTTTTTGTTTACAACTTTTTAAACAATATATTTACGTGAATATTATAAACAGTGCATTATGTAGAGCCATATAATTTTAGTGTATTTTAAAAATGATTTCTTTGATTTTCTAAAAATGATTTGTATTCACTTGATATCAGACTTTGTTATTGGCGGGAGAGTTTGGTCACTATTACCAATTCTAGTTCGGAATGAGTCTAAATAAAAATATATTGCATACGCCTGAAAAGACATTATTCAAATTAGGCTTCAATCTGAATTAAAATTCTTTGAAAGCTACTCTCTCCTATTTTTTGTCATGCCTCTCGAACGCCTCCCGAAGGCGGCTCAGGCTCACAAGGATTCAACTGAATGTTATTAAAAAGCTTTCGCTGAAGTCCTCATCATTTGAAACGTTTTTATTTTGTTTCCTCTTACAAGGGATTCGTTGTCGGTTTTTTTCTGCCGCTTTCCGCTTATGAGTTATTTCTTTTATTGTCTTTCTTTCATTTTCTTTGAATGTATTGAGCTGAGTTTAACACGTCTGAGGACTAGTTGAATGACAACATACTATAGGCATTAATGAAGCATTACTGACAAACACTTAATTAAACATTTTGCTTGTGCCCGTAATTTTCTTGGCACGTCCCCATATTTCTTAATTAATTAAATTAAAGAATTTGTGTTGTTCGATTTACGCATTACTTGTGGACGTATTAGCGGTTTCATTAGATCAATGCGGTGGTTTGGATTATTGAATTTATAGTGGAGATTACAAGTTTTGTTCATTCGTCTCGGAAATTAAGTTTCAAATTAAATTAATGGATATCTTTCAAAATTAAAAATAACTTCGTCGTTTGTAATATCTTCCGTATTTACTTATAAACCTCCATTCCGTTCTATTTAATTGCGTAGGATAGACGTTCGATAAAATTAAATCATTTTGATTTCTGTAAACTCATCATAAATAATCTTTTTTTAATGAGAAATTAGCAAAATAATGAGTACAAATACCTAAAAAGCAATACATTATTATTTAAAACTCAGCCCACTATCCCAATTACAAATGTCTTCGGCCTGCTCTAGCAACATGCATATATATATTTATACATTTAGTGTATCAATGTAGAGTAATCATGTAAGAATATTTAAATAAATAATTTATTTTATGTGTTTTATGGGTTTAGATAAATATTTATCAATAAAATGGATGCTGTGTATGATTGCCTTTTTGAATGATGGTAGGGTATCTGTAACAATATCAGTATCAACCTTAACCTCAATCTTCATATTGATATTCAATATTGTTTTGAATTGTGATGAATTTTGGTACAATATATATTATATTGTATGTATAAAGGCAATTTTTGTGACGGGTGAAAAATAACCAAAATTATTAGAATGCTGACTTATTCTAAACAACCGGGTTTCTTACACGGGGTTTATCTTGCAAATTTATGAATATTTCTCCTCGAGTAGGTACTTATTAGAGTTGAGTAGTTCGCTGACGAACGGACCGTTCGCTAGGACGCGTTCGTTATCGTTCGCGAACTAAAGAACTGACGAGCAATTGAACTTGAGCGTCCGATGTCACAAGGCCACTACTGCATCATGTACTAGTGAATCACAGTCTTTGTTTTATCAATGCCATCTGTCGACTCATATCGTGACATTTGAGAGGATAATTAATTATATTGGAATTATTTAACAAATTATATTTTCATATCATACAATTGTAGTAATCCTTTTGCTGAAATCATTGTTATTCTATGTACGGACCCTCAAATGAACGATGAACCAAGGTCGTTTGAGACGTTGAGCCAAGTGAATTATGTCGTGTGAGCGCACGGGTTCTTTTTGGTGATACAGATCCACTGATTTATGACTGAACGGGTTTTACCTCCGTGTAGTACTTGTGGAGTTATGTATGCGTCTCTCCGTCGCGCCTATACGCTCAGTTTTTAAATAAAGTATTTTTATAGTATTATTACGATGTAACGCAATATAATATTTATGCAAAAAAGAAAAGATATAATAAAATAAACATATTCTATTATAGAAATCTTCGTGTTTCAATCTGAGTATGCTTCGGGTTATATTAATTATATGTTAACGCATCGTATATTCAGCAATACGTCCCTAATAGGTTCCTACTAAAACTTTAAAAGTTTAACGTAGCACGCCAGATTTTTACTGATTACTGTAAGAAAACACGTTTTGGCAAAAATAAAAATCTATAACGGTTTAGTATATGGACTAGCCGTGTCATATATTATTATTAATTTTATTAAATGATTCATACATTGTTATAAACGATTGTAGCCACAGTGATGATCTTACTGGGCTTCGCCCAATCAATTAAATGCACGTATATATTTTATATGTATATGTCTATCTCATAATGTTTACACTCTTAAAATATACAAATATATTTTGAAATGTTACGATCTGATTTTTATGAACCATTCACGATATTAAGGTTTTACTAAATTATGGCAGATTGCCAATCTTCAAGCAGTAGATTTAGATTTTTTTATAAGCAATATATATATATATATTTTAAAAAGGCCCGATGCGATTCCTCGTATTCGTTAACTACGTAGCTGGTAGGCTAAGATTTAAATGGATTTTAAATTTATTTAAAATGTGTACATAAAATAATGTATAAACAGTACTGTAATTAGGTGTCGTATCGTCGTTAAGAATTATAGAAACATAGCTTCGGTCAGTCATATCGCTAATGTGCCGTTAATTAAATTTTTAGTTTATTTTCCCAACCAATCACGTGGCACTGAAATTTTCAATTTGAGATATCATTGAGTAATCAGCATCCGTTACTCGATCGTGTGCGGGAAGTTTACCATAAATATCTGCGACGGTATGAAATGCACACATGCAAAATTGCGTCTGACGCACGTCAACGCAAACTCACGCCATTCTTTTTTATTTTTAAATACTTGTGCTGGAAAGAAAATGATTTTCACTCAATCATATGCTGAATCCAAGAATTTAAAAATTCTTGAATCGGTAATATGCTTTCCTTCGTCTTTCAATATGGGCATAAAAACATTGGCATGGAATTTGTTAGTATGGAGTCACTCAGTAGAGGAACTGATATACGTCATGTGAAATTATCTCGACGTGTTTTTGGAATTAAGTTCATGTTAGAAAACTACATTATTTATTATAAAAAAAGTAAAAATGAAGCTTAAAACAAACTTATTTAATTGTTACCGAAATTGAGATGTAGGTAACAAGGTTCATAGTTTAAAAGTTAACGTTATTAAGAAGTCAAACGTTTAATCAGACAAAATTTAACTGTGTTTTTGACAAATATTTATAAAGTATACACTAAATCAACTTACAAATGGACAGGTGGAGGATTTGTGATCTAACTAAGTTATGGGTTAGATTGCCGCTTGTAATATTGCACCATTAATTTTATTGCTCTTATTATTATTTAATTTTGGAATAAGATATGGTACGATACACGATATACTCGGAAGAAAATCATGTATATTATCTGTCATCCCGGTAACACCAGTCTTTTTCTATTTTTATTTAATTATTGTTGAATATCTTTAAATGTAATTATTTAAGTAGTGCGTTATTTATCATTCTAAAGAAAAATTCGTTTTTGTAATTCACAAGATTGTAGACAAATTTTAACATGCTGCATACTCAGATCACACTTTGACAATTTGCTTTTTGTTTGCGTAGGTATATGGAATTTTGTGTGATTTTTTTCGTTGAATGATATGGAAATTACTTTTACTATAATCTTCCCGAATCATTATTCGGAAATTTGTGGTCGACAAACTCTTTACACTATAAAACCGCGACAGAAGCATTAAACCTTAAGAGTATAATACGTAACTTAACACACTCTGATGCTCGATTCATTTATCTCAAGTTCGATCAATGTTTGGAGAAAAGTTAATATAACGCAGATGAAAATGGATATATATTGTAAATTTTAATATCGAAAATAGGTTTATATATATTATTTCGATATGGGTTAACGATAATAATTAGCCAATTGTGTATTATTTTTTGAAATTACCGAATCTGAATAACATCGCAGATCCGTGTACTTCTTCTAATAACATGCCGGTGTACTTCTTCTATTAGTAGGTGTAGGGTCACAGTTCCTCCGCTTAATGTTTCCTTTTCATCATAAACATGGCAGATTGTTTTCGCTCTAATTAATGTTTTGCAAAGCGTGAACATTAAGCAATCGGCCCTCCGAGCTGCCACAAGCATTATTGCGTCATAACAAGTATCGGCAGTCTTTCTAATTTATCGTATTATATCACGGGATGAATGTTTCCATATCCCGCAAATCTGTATAATAGACAACGACAGTTGAACTTTAAGGTAATAGTTTGAAATTAATAAATAATTAGTGACAAATTAAGCGTATCAAAGTAGATCAACCACTGCAAATGAAGGTCTTACAGCTGTGAGTAAAATTTAAAAAAAGTGACCATCGCAAGTTGAACGAGGAAGATACATCTCACATCGAACTATGTGACGTATTACCAATTGTTTCGGGAGCGAGTTAACTAATAATAACAATATATTATTTAACACGATTTTATTGTACCGTGGGTTGCAATAATGGTGACTGTCGCCCATTGCTATTCAAACTTGGTGATTTCAACCGTGATGACAGTGAATCATTTAATTAAACAGTGAATTGAACGGTGACTTTTGACGTCTGACTATTTAAATGTGATTCAACTTTGATTACCTTTCAAGGATGGAATTATTTCAATTTTGACAATGCCAATTTGCAAAGTCCTCGAGACAAAGTGAATGTGCAGGAAAATACTTAGAGGGTATTTTTACGTTCAAGTAACCGTCGTTTAAAGCTCGGAATCGGTCGCGGTGTGTGATGATTTCTTCTCGGCCGGGTCCCTTCCGATTGGCGTCGAGACTTGGCCGAGCGGAGCGCGGACCCGCGGGCGGGTGAGGATGCGGGGCTGCCGGGGGCGCGAGCGGAGGGCGAGCTCCGAGGCGGGCGCCGGCTGCTCGGACGAGGGGGGCCCCTCCAGCCGCCCGCACAGCTGGCACAACACGCCCCGGCGCACGCGCAGGGCGGACGCGCAGGACTCCACGCGTTAGTCACGCCAATATTGTTTTGCTCGTACCGCACTGTCCTCTGAGGGCTGGCCACGGCCTGCTGATCATTGTTTAGGTGGCTATCTTGAGGAAAGTGTTCATGTTTGTATATTTTCGTATAAAATATTACGTAAATTAAATTAAACAAATATTATTTCGGTTTAAACCACTGTATTTTGGTAATACCAACCGGTTTCGGAACCACCGTTCCTTTTTCAGGGTAAACTACAAACTGAACATAACAAAATATTTTTTGGCAACTTGTTTTTTTGTATACTTACTATATGTATATACTATTATATTACTATATGTATAAACTATAATGTATATACAAAGTTAAACATTATTTTAATTTCTATTATTATAATAATATTATATTACTATGATTATTTATTATTTTGGTTGTCCCCCAATTAAGTGTGTCTACAGCATGCACTTAAATATTAAAAAGAAATACGCATTAAAATTAAAATAATGTCAGTTATTTGAATAATTAAAAAACAATAATAACAGACAATAAAATAATGTTGAATATTTAAAATAATATCATATGGTAAGTACTTACGCACTAAAACAAGTTAGCAAAAAATATAATTGCCCATACTTTGTAACGTTAAGTCTGTAGTTTGCGCTGAAGAAAGAACGGTGGTTCCGAAACCGATTGTTGTTATCAAAAATATAATGATTTAAACTAAAAGAATTTGTGTTTAATTTAATTTGCAATGAATAACCACAAAGGAATAACTGACTACAATAGAATAATTTGCAATGAATAACCACAAAGGAATAGCTGATTACAATACAATACAATAGAATAAATATTATTTGTTTCCTAATCGCGTGCTGGTCTTATCTTAGCGGTAAAATTTCCATAAAAGCCTAGTCTACCCATGTATCGTATGGCGTTCTCCATGGCTTACAATCTGGTCTTGTTTTTTTAATTTTATTGCTTCTTGATATACTCGATCGAACATTGTGAATGACTGCGAGAATCTGGAAAGTTATCTTTTAACATTTTAATGTAGTCATGTAATGTCAAAAATAGATTATATTTTGAAGACTTCTATATAGACTTAGAGAAGTTTGCTAGACATGCTCTCTTTGTGTGTTATAGAAATGCTAAATAATCAAATTACCTACTATTTTATTGAATTTGCAAAAAAAAAAAGCTGAATATTTTAGTTTGGTTTTGGAATAAAGAAGTCAAGTTTACGATGAATTCCAAAAACATTTTTTCACCCTGGAAAATCTTCGACACATTTTTATTTATGGTAAAAATATATTTTATGGTTGTTGCAATTTTAGAAAAAAGTTCTATGATATTTAAAATCAAGATAATATAAATCAGTTCAAAACATAAATTAAATTATTTTTAACTAAATTGTATGAAATATTATATAACTATGCTGTAAAGTTTTGTTGTATCTTGATTAAACTATAAGTAATAAGAAGACTGAATGGCAAATCCATTTATGAAAGAGTGAAGATGTAAGAAGGAATGTAAAGCTGATATTAGCATAATTAATAGATATAAAAAGGGTCGCTCAGGTAGTTTGGGCATGTTGAGCGAATGAATGAGGAAAGAATTGGAAGAATGAAAGAAGGATAAGAAAGATATATAACGTAAGTGTTGACGGTGTCAGAAAAAAGGCCGACCGCGGAATACGTGGCCCGACCAGATTAACCAGATATTGGAAGACGGTCCCGTTAAAAGCTTCAACAACCGTCAAGCTCGCATGCGAAGATGTATGAATGTGGATGAGGAGAGAGTTGTATATCAGGACAGGAGAGTGTGGCGCTCTATCCTCTCTGCTTACGGAAATCGGAATCTGCTGCTTATGGAAAGGGCGTGATGGTAGGTAAGTAATAATAAATATAAGCTAATAAATATCCAAACCTGATAAATATTAGATGACACCCTACGAAAACAACTTGGTCAAATATGTATGTACCTATATGTTTATGTTTTATTATTACTTAAATATATAAAATACCATATCCACTTTACACTGGATTCATTTACATATTACGTGTTATGAAAGAATATCTAAAATATTTTTAATTAATTACTGCAATCTTTTATTTACTTTCCCAACTATTGAATAACTTAACAAGATGTTGTTGTTTAAGAAAATACGCAAATATAATAATAATAAGAAAATAGATTTGTACAAATGATCATTAAATTAAATTGAGTGTGAGATTTAGTTAGACGTTATTAATCCTCGTATCGGATAAATTTGCACAATGTGGCTTCATGTATGCAATTATAAAGCAAGTACCATGCTAACTTTACCGCCCGCTGGCGAATATAAATCTCCTTACTTTTATAAAACCACGCACTTCTCAATTTATTTTAGTTAAAGAGTTATATTCTAATTCTTAAATTTTTAATTTTTTGTTGATTAAAAAAGTTTATTGGTAGTGACAATATGAGAACTACATTTTTTTAGCCAATTTCATGATTTCTTAAAATTGTCATGGAGCAGTGAGAATGATGAAGATTAACATAGTAACAGCCACGTCAAATAAAATGTGTAAGTAAAAAGTTTAACAGTTAAAAGTGTAATTTATATACTTTTAACTGTTAAACTTTTTGGGCTCGGGAGGAAAAATGGGATGGTATGAAAATGGAACAGGAAGAATTAAAATCTGTTTAGAAACAAAAGAAGTTAGAAGTATTATAGTCAATATTCTATAAGGTTATTGAGGTACTATAATATGTTTTTAACCGAATTTTGTTGGACTAATAGACTTTTCTCACTTTTTATAATCCTGCGGGAACTACGTAGTGTCCAGGTGGTGTAAGGGAAAGTAAATTCTTTGTTATTGTATTATTATGAGTCTGTAAACTCAATCTGTAATTATTAGTTTGGTCCATCCAATAACGATAAAAGCGAATTCCAGCCTGCTAATTTTTAGTATTAATATTTTTAATACTAAAAGTCAGGCATCTAAAAAAGAGTATATAACCACTTACGGAGACAACGTTGGATAGGTTGCTTTGATTTTTTTTTACTTTTGCGGTTAAAGTTTGTATATAAACTACGCAAAATTATCAGCCTGGGCGTAGTGGTTGCATCACCAATCTCACGTCGTCTCGTGGGGCGCGTCGCCGTCAGGGAAGTTCACCAGAGTAAATTCTATCGTACCAAGAAAAGTTGGTCGACAGTCGCCAGACACGATTTATCGAAGAGGTCGTTCTGTGGACAAGTTTTCAAATATATCGTGTGAAACTACACTTGTGTATAGTTTATAAAGTGATATTATGATTTATATAGAACACAGAATTACAGAAATAGTGCCTTGGGGAAAATAAATATATCAATATATTAATTACACTAACCAATGTCGCTGATGGATGATTTCTGTCGCCAAAACAAATGGCCAAATCGTATATATAAAGTAGCGAGAAGTATGGATCGTTTTAAAATACATGCAGATAATATTTAATGTGTAGAAATTTTATACACGTAAAATAAAAATGGTCACTTATAAAAATAATGTACTTAATATTTATGCACGTTTATTGATTTTTAATAAACATATTTGTGTTTCAAAATTGTTTGTAAATTTCGCCATATATTTTTGTCATAGCTGTCAGTTGTCAGTTCGACGCAGTCGCCATATTGCAGCGATGACAGCTATGTTTGCGAAATATTTAGGTTTTCTCTTTAAACCATTTATCGCTTTAAAAAGCTACTTTTAGTTAGAAAAATATTATATCACAGTGAATGAAATGTATCAAGACGCACATTTTAGATTACGGAATCACGTGCAGTACATAATTATGTATGATATTTAACTGTCATTTTCATGTCTTTCAGGTTTGAATTTCGTGTTTCGGAAGCGATAATTTATATTTTCCAGAACATTAATAATACGAGGACATACAGAAAAACGGCATTAAGAACAAATACGATGAAATTGTATTTGATAGATCTTTCTTTAAATTTAGTGCAAGTATATCCTTTATAAAATGTGAAAAAATTGTTCAGAATTTTAAGAAAATTGGACCACGTTTATTAATATGATGGCAAAGAGTGTAAATTTGACAATTGACAACTGATAAATTAACTTGAACTATTAATAAATTTTAAAGCATGTTCAAAATATTAATTTTAAAACTCTGCTCTGACTTATTAATAGGTTAGAAATACTGGATAAATACATTGTCTTAATTATATCTAAACTACCCGTACATTCATGAAAAATCACGGGTGTAATTAACAACGACCCTTGCGCGTGACCTGGCCCACGGGCTGGTTGCATGTCACACTCTAATTAACTTAAGTTGTAATTCCAACAAGTTACGGACGTTGAGGACCGAGAGACAAGGAAATTATTATATATAAATAGCCGCCATTAAGACCTATCAAACCTATTTGCGCAGTAGTTAACAATTGTCGCGAAGCGACTACCATAACCGACAGCATGGCCTTGCAGCAAGCAGACACCGTGCAGTGGCCACCATTGGCTGCGAATCGCCCACCGCCCATAATCGCCATTGGCATCTGCCATTGGCGACAGCTGACTGCAGACACCAATGGCCGCGCAATGGTCACTGCCAGCCGCGAAGCGGCTACTATAGTCGACCACGTTGTCAAGCAGCGAGCAAATAGCAATGGCCGCGCAGCGGCTACCATCGGCCGCGCAGCGGTCCAAATAGCCGCCTGCAGGGCCCAGCAGCAAGCAATCGGCGATAGCCAATTGCTTGACTGCTAATAAACTATGATTAATTTAAGATGTTTCACAAAGACTAAGCTATTTATATGGGAAAGTATGTATGAAAGTCTTTTTTTTTTGGGCGTTTATAGGGTTTACGACAGTCATTGGCTGGCTTGAGTCATCACTTTACACAATATAAGGTTCACCGATCCACCCATGATCGATCACACATCTTATCAAATTTGTATATATGATGTTTATTATTTATGTACCTCGCTTACTTTTTTACATTCAACCATTCATAACATAGATTGCGATAGCGTAGTTATATTGAATAATGTAAAAAATATATAATTTATCCTAATTAATGATGTTCCCCATAGGGATAAAATCCACTAATCGTGTTCGTAAAAATTTAGACATACTCAAAAAAATGTTGCAAATATACAATCTTTCATAAATTTTGATCATTATTAGGTGTGTTTTTGACATATTTGGGTATTAAAATAAAACGCATATTTTATAGCAACCGTATCGATGTGTAGAAATTCGATTCTCGAAGTTTCCCCGGAATCATATCTAAATCTACGGCCGCGTAAGAAATTCTTTCCTTTCTTGATAAAAACGTCCTTGACCCACGCGGCGAGAAAGCATTCACCTGAAGACGCAAAACGTTGAGATTCGAATCTCTACACATCCATACGGTTCATATAAAATATCCGTTTTGTTTCAATACCTAAACATTTACGATTATTTATTTGTATGTGTATAATTTCAATGGCGATTATGCGACGGTTTTTTTTTAACTCTTTTGGCTTATAAAAAAGCCCAAATCACGAAAGAATCATAATTTCTCATACGCTACCGACCATGATCACGAGTATTTTCTCGTGTAAATTTTTTGTAATACCCTCCGAGGTTGAAATGCAGCTCATATGCAGTAAAATAAATTGAAGCCGGCTGGTGGTAGGTAATTAAATTTGATCATCAATATTCAACAGCACAAGTCACCAGTTTGATTAGTTTGACCAGTTAAAACCAGTGTAATCAACAAATTTGAAGCCTAACTAATCAGCATATGCTAATCCGATGTTCGTTTATCACCGGGCGTCAAATTATCCCTCAGAATTCCACTTTATTTAAAATTAAAGTTAGTTTAGCTAACCTCTTTGATAATACTCTAATGTATAGAAATGTCAGGATTTTTAATACGCGCGATTCATCATATTTGCAGAGAATTACATATTTCTATTGTATCCAAAAATAATTTTGACTCAGATCGTAAAAAATAACAAGCGTAAGAGTTATCATGCTGGATTTCCATGAACTTTTATTTGATAATTTTTTGCCAAGTTAGGTCTTATTTTTAAAATAACTCCTTCGTTGACTGTACATATTTTCTATACAGTTTTCTTACTTTTTTCACCAAAATAAAATGCATTAAAAACGTCTTGTAATTTTAAGCTGATCTCTGAGTGTTAAAAGTTAAAATATTTACTAAGGCAAAAACCATGGAACTTACTTCCGAATTAATCCGCGTTGTTTGACAATGCCGTTGTACGATACTCTAAAATATTGTGCGAGTATTTAAAATATGAAAGCGAAAAGTCGAAACAGTATGTATAAAGCATAAGGGTAATGAAAGTGAACAAAAAACTACCGGCCTACCGACAATTATCAGTAATTTAATGATATGAAACACCAATGCTCAGCATATTCGTTACGTCACGTCTCAGACGTGTTGGAGGTTCATCAGTAAAGAAATAAATGGCTACTTTTAACTCACTTGTGATAGTGGATGATTAGTGATTGAAAACTGTAACAAGTTCATCATTTTAATTATTTTTATATAAAATAATTTTGACTTTTGATGATAATAGAAATTCTTATCGGCACATACATAAAATACACGAGAAACTTTTTTGATAGAATTATGAATCAATAACATTTCATCTACCAAATCACAGATAGTGATTGTGACTTACATTTTATATATTGCCTCATAGTTTTTAAAGTGATAACTTTTTTAATAATAACAAACTAACTTTGTGGTAACAGTATTGTTATTAATAAAAATAAAACGTTTTAATATAATTAACAAGAATATACTTAATATACTGATTTGTTGAAAATACCAACATGTTTCGGGGCCAATGATCCCTTGAACAGAATACAACGTATACTGAAAAATTGAAAATCCAAGTACATATAGACATAAACAAAATAAAAATAAATAGGTGTATGGCAGATGAATAAATAATTAAGTACTAATATGAAAACAAATTCAAAAGTTCAAATTTAAATTTGAATAAAAGTTAAATATTTTTTTAAAATAATTAAGTGTAATAAGAAAACAAATTTAAAACTTGCAAAAGAGGTACCTGGTTATTTATAATATTTAATTTACTGTTGTCACGGAATCGTGGCTGTGGGAGGCAAATGAAACAATAAAAACTACTTAAACCTTTATTCTTTATTAAAGTCCAAAATAAGTTTCTGAGATATCTCTACATGAGAGAGTAGGGGCATTATCCTTGGCTCTTCCCAACCGAGTTTCTCCAGGGTATGCTCGGCTACAGTAGTTTAGAGACTAGAAATAATATGTATTTGATTACATTTTTTATCTATTGTTGCGCGGTATGATCGATAATCCTGAAATTATGCGGATCATTGGTTTGTATGTTCCTTATATCATCAGCATATATTGTTTCACATTCCAATATACAGGACCAACCTGCCGATGTTTATGCCTGTTGGAAGAGCAACCGCTGTGCTGAACAATATCGCTTTGGGTATTGATATATTCCATGTGTCTGAAGGGGTTTACCGAAGCTGGATTCTCCTACAGATAAACAAATTTGTGTTGTCTTTAATTAATTAATTATTCTCTTTTTGAGATAAATACTCTCATAATATTTATGCCTTGAATACTTTATTTGTAATGTACATATTATTAAATAAATTGAAATGAATTGGATTTGTTACGCAGTCACCGGACACGAATTTAATCGGAGCACTATTCTTTAGTTCACAAAATAATTCGTATTAATTATCACTAATCACCCGTTTTTGGAATATTTTATACAAACTAACTAACGGACGCCGTTTCTCCGCAAGGGTAGGCAGAGAGGATAAAACGCCATATTCTTCTATCTTGGCACACCACTTTTGCTACGGCTACAATCATACATGTTCTATGGTTGTTGTGGCTTCTAACAGGGTCAACCTCCAATATTTGTAGTACCATCTGATCGTGCCAGGTCTTTCGCGGACGTCTTCTCATCATCATCAAAGATTTTCCATACAAGCGTGATTACTCAATTTATAAAAAAGATTTGAAGT
Source organism: Agrypnia vestita (assembly GCA_016648135.1). NCBI lineage: Eukaryota > Metazoa > Arthropoda > Insecta > Trichoptera > Phryganeidae > Agrypnia > Agrypnia vestita. The sequence continues at coordinate 28,879 of JADDOH010007007.1, read as the reverse complement.
TTTTTACAATTATATTTAATGTTATGTTAAACTGAGAAATATTAAAAGAAAAAGTTAAAGTCGAATTATTCAATGATATGATGGTCCATCATTATCATTTCTTGCCGTCTAGCTGGGAAAATGACGTGACGCAGAAACCACTATAAAATAAGAAAAAAATTGAACATCTCTTCGATTTGTGTTATTATACCAAAAAAACCTTTCGTGAATTGTCCAAGGGCTTAATTAACTATCTGTGTTCATGTCAAGCTTCCATAGTGCATTATTATAAAATCTCGCTATTCTCTTGCTTTTACTGAGAACCCTCCAGACCCAAGGCTGAGGCGTCAAGAGGTTAGGTGTCGTAAACAAAGATGGCGGTTATTCCCGTTTTGAGTTTGTAAAATGCAATTCAGCAGGTGACAACCATATCTTCAACCGCATACTTCAAAATTTACAGACTAGGAGCCAGTGATCGCCAGACTTACGTTACAGTATTAAACCTGAAGTATTGTCTGTAGATGTACACTATAGTCTGTAAGACGGTTTGGATGTTATGACATTTGAGTTCGGGGGATTTTGGCAGATAATACAGGTACAAAAAATGTGTGAGTAAAACGTTAAAATATAAGGTGTCAGGCAATATTGTTGAATACTATGTTAATGTTACTATAAAGTTATTGACATGATTATTTATTGAAATGACGAAAGGCGTCTGGTAGTTAGTAATATGAGTGTATATTACTGTCCCGTTACACGTATTAAAAAATCGCTGTCATCTGCCAAAATCCCCCGAGCTCAAATGCCATAATATCCAAACCTTCTTACCTTCTAAATGTTCATGTACAGAAAATATTTCAGGTTTGATACTATAACCTAAGTCTGCCGGTCGCTGGCTCTTGGTCTATTATAGTTATACTATAAAAACGTCGACACTGCCTATCAAGAATAAAAAAGGAAATATCCCTCTTAAAGTCTTTTCGATATTTGGTTTCTCTGCCGAATGGCGAAACCAACCAGAAATCCGATCCGCGTATTCGTTTTCAATAGATTCGGTCGCACGCCGTGGGAAGCAGTTTGAGCACGAGACACTGTTCGAGACGGTCGTGGAAATATTACGTGAGCAGTCGTCGTTTATTCGCGACGTTTGGACTGCTCATGTTAATTTTGATTTGCTTCGCAGGCGCGAAATTAGAAATGCAGGCGTCTTTTGTTGGTCAGGTTTTGCGTTCCCTCGGCATAACAATACAATAATTTCACAATTTTATATACATAACATAATAAATAATGCCTGCATAACAATACGACATAAAATTGGTGCGCAAGTTCGTCCGCTATAGGACACTTACTTACGTGTAATTACGCCTCCCCTACACTTGGTCGTTCGTACTCAAAGCTCTCGCACAAGCCAATATGTTTCGCCACACGCGATTGTGTCTCGGTACGCTTGTGTGCTACTTGTAGTATTCGCGTAGGCAAATCACGGGAATTATTACGTATTAAGTAGAAAAACCCGTCAACAATGATGGAAAATCATCATGAAAGCAAACAATGAAATAGTGAATTAATAATTTATGCGTTGTGCGTCTCTGTGACACAAACGGAAAAGTAAGAAATTATTTTAAATTGTGATAAAAATATTGCTTGATTTACTTTGCAAATTATTTTGAGTTTTATATTTTTGATGTTTATTGCGTTAACTTTATGGTTGGACATAATTATTAATTTTAACTAAATAAAAACTTTGTATTAACCACATGGATTAACTTTTCGTCTTCCGGTTACGATAACACTGAAGGAACATTTAAGATGTCTCAATAACAATAACTTCTCTAGATTCGCGAACCACCTTTTGAAAAAACGTCACACGTTTAAAAAAGAAAACGTTATCGAGATTCTCCATGTAAATAATAGAGGCCTTATATTAGATAACTTAGAAATTATTAGAAATATTAGAAATCAAGAAATGCTTGAACATTAAAGCCAATATTTTTTTTTATGAATAGCCCGTTACTTGATATACTCCCCATTTCGTTGTCTACTTGTCAATTATCCCCACCGTAACTGTAGCCATGCCCCCGTTAAAAATTTAATTTGTTTATTAGGATAAGTAACGGATAGTTAGTATGACGAAGATACAGTGGTATCGAAATCGTATCATACTTTATTTCTCTTCGGATTAATACGAAAAAATCAATTTTTAAATTGAACGTACATTACCCGTACTCGGTCCCACCGCGGATCCTACACAATTATTACAAAATGCAATATAAAAAAAACGAATTGACTTAAGATATGGTGTAACTGATAAACTGTGGCTGTAAAAGAACTTTTAATATATTTTTTTACGGATTTGCACTTTTGCAAATAGTCACAATGTTTGTTTTTCTTCAGAAACCCACGCTAACCCTCATTTCCAAATTGATTTGAAATTTTACAAACTCACAATTCATTACCTCACAATCGCTGGTTGATATGATATACAATACAATCGAATGATATACAAGGCGACTAAACCACTCGGCGCAGCGCAGCCAGTCCGCAGCGGTGCACTCCGTAGGTACTCGGTGTCCAAAACATCGCAAATAGAAACTGAACAAATACAAATCCCATTAATAACTCTATTCCGCAAAGTGCATTCGCGGTTCTGCCACGATTCCATTTGGATGATGGCTCGCGATGTTCGTATGTCGCTTCATTGTCGTGTTCCGACAGGAATATGGCGATGTAATTAAGCACGCCGCATCATAAATCAGTTAATTAAGGTGCTCGGAATTAAAAGTCAGCGTTGCGCGACAGCGGCACACGACATCTATCAAACAGTCGGGTAAATTGATTATATCTGCCGCTGTGAATGATGTGTAAACACTTCACAGAGAGGCTGCAGAAATCGCGAGAGCCACAAAGTGAACCCTCCAATTCGGTGAAGCGGTCTGTATATCAAATGATGTTACAATGAGGTTTTATTCTTAAAATTGCAAGATTGTTATCCCAACAATCAAAAATAGAGAAATGTCAAGACATCTGTCAATACTTCTATCAGTTTGACGAAAATATTGATGTGTGAAGCAAACTGATTTCTACCAACTTTTAAAACAATATTTGTACTTATTTTATATAACATTCATCAAAAACATATATTTTAGACAAAACTCCAGGTTGCAATGACTGGTTTGTGTGATGATAGAAATATCGCTTCGAGATCAAAAAACAGAGATTTTTTAAGAACACCAAGATACGGAGGTCCGACATTACAATGTATGTGTAACAAAATATTGATACCTATTGCACAACTGTTGGGTCATGAAAAGTGATATTGCACCATCGTTTTGCAGACATAAAAACACGGGATGCAGTTTCTGCTTCCTGTCTTGGGTTTTTAATGACATTATTTATATTATTGAATAGCTTATACTCCACATTCCCCTCAAATAGCATATCACACTAATTATACCATGTAGATTCACGACTACTTTCCGAATGGTCTCATCTAAAATTGCAAATTTACTTATATAATTAATAGAAATAAACTTTGTTTTCGCCACTTTTTTATTGCAAATATCAACATGTTTCAAAGCCCACGGCCCCTTCGTCAGGATACAATTGTATACAAAGTTTATTTATATTAATTATATTAATAATGTCACCACAAAATTATTTTTCTGTGTTTGAAAAAGAATTCACTTATGCCTGTATTTAGTAAATTCGTCCTCAAGATATATTATAGATGTCTCATGAAGACGAAATTATATTTTTTGATGGGAAAATAAGTATGGAAGTCTTTGGGTGTTCAGACGGCTTACGACCTATCATACGGCTGGATTAAATGATCACTTTACACAATGTAACGTTCACCATTTCCACCCTTGATAGAATACCACATATATCAAATGTTTGGAAGTTGTACATATATTAAACGTTTCATATATATTTATATATATAACCCGTTATATAACCCGTTTCACGTATGTGTTGTAATTATCATTTAGCGCTACCGGCGTCTAAAGCTTTTCATTCCCTTAATCAAATACAGATGTCACTAAAGTGACGCTCACAAAACAAAAAAATTGTCTCTATAAGACATCTTTAATATATCTTGATTAATGATGTCCCCTGGGATAAAAAATGTGTTCTTGAAAAATTCGTCCCATCTATTTTTGAGTGTTGGGTTGAGAATCACCAATGTAACAATCTTATTATCGTTATTTTCAGAATACGGCCAAAGTCGTATACATTACCTATTATTAATATTGCATTACATCGTTTTCAAGGAAAACACAAGCGTACCCGGAATACGTGTCATGTCCATTGTTACTATTTTCAAACCGTTTGGTCACTAGGTCACGTCTTTCTCCTAGTACAAATAAACGCAAGAACAATATTTGTTGGTCTTTGTATTTTTCATAAAGTTCCGAGCAAAACGATAATGCAAGGAGCCATGTTTATAATTTTGGTAGTGTTTTTCAACGATCGCTACTAAATTAATACTATTTTATTTTTAAACCTAGTCTTTATACTTAATATTATTTACAATTTATTTATCTCTAAGACACTTTTTATTATTTATTTATTTATCTTTTATCATTAACTAGCTGTGCCCGAGCGGCATCGCACGCGTAGATTTTTAGTACACTTTTGGATCGTCATAAAACTTTCGCAATCTTCTCCTTCCAAAACTTTCAAGAAATTTATCGAATGTACACGAACCTTCTAGACACACCGACATTCCGATACTCAGTTTAGAACCTTATAGAACTTTCGGGAATTTTCTATAACCTTCTTCTTCCAGAACTTTCTAGAGCAGGTTTTCCGGAATCTTCTAGACTCACCGACACAGTCGGCGCGCCTATTTCGAAACAATCTGAAGCATTTGCGGCCTTCCCATAACAAAACAATGAGCTAGAAAGTACATTTTTGTCACCCACTCCCATCCAAGCACAGCCACCCCCACCAAACTCGCATATTTTCGATGTGACACCAAGGGCTTTCCACCATCATAACTACTGCTGGGTGGTTGTGGCTGGTTGTGGAGAAAACTTGGCGGGTAGAGAAACACGGGTTTCTTTTTATATATATATTGAATATATGAAAAAATTTACATTTGTTGAATTGCGATATATATTTATGTAAAATAATTGTATGTAAAAAAAAATTGAACTATTTATCGTTTGCGATATTTTTTTTCTGAATATTATTTACAATTCATTCTATGATTAAAACATTATTTATTTCTATTTATCATAAAATCTTAACCTGGTACCTAATCCTAAAATTGTATCAAGTGATTTACGTTAGTCTGAATATTGTCTCAGTTTATTATTTTTCATTATTTATTATTAAATAACTGTAAAAAGTGTATTGTGTAAGTAAGTATGTGTGTAAGTAATGTTCACAAATTGTTCATACTTTGTACTTTAATGTCACTCTAGGACAGTGGTCGGCAAACTTATTAGCCAAAGAGCCAAATATGTACATTACAATAATTTAAAAAAAATTGAGAGCCAAATCTGATTATTGATTTAGTAAACCTTAATTATAATTTTAGCACTTCATTAAATTACGAATACAACTTGATTTTATACTTATTAATATTTTATTCATTGATAAAAAATAATATGCAATTAAGGAATCCATGAATTTTAAATCATGACAATGACTGACAAACACTTGAGTCGAACAATGTCCTCGCATCTCCTTGGAAAGTTTGAGTAAGTCAGGATTGTGTGTAGTTATTGTGTTAAGCGCAAAGTAAAAAAATCCGCATTCATAATGCACACCTGTTCAATCTGATTCGTCACTAGAACTCTGACTTACACTTGCTTCCGACAAAATTTCATAGTTTTTTTAACACGGCCGGAGATGGGGCTTGAACCCCGGTCGGGCTAACTCGAACGTAGAAACCTACGGAGGTTGCCATTACTGTTTGTGCGGGACCCATCGAAAATAGGCTACGTATAGGACTTTCTTTAGGTACACTGACTTTATAAACATTTTCGGCACATTTAATTACATCTCCTGTATGGTGTAGTGACGAGGATACCTGGCTCTCACCCAGGAGGCTCGGGTTCGATTCCCGATCTTATTTGGTCGCTATTGTATAACATTGTGTATTCGTCGACATTCGACAGATTTCTTGAAAATTTTCATAGAAACTTTACGAGTTCATAGATAATTTTTTCCCATTTATTTTGTCTTAGGATATCATAATCAGTTTAAAAAAACATTAATTAATCGCAGTTTTTACATGAAAAATGCCTTACATTGTAATTTAAATATGTTAAAATTAAAGTCCATTTAAAAAATTAAGAAGTAATTCATTCAATGCAAAAAAGAAAACACGTAAGGTAAACAATACAAAACATGTAAATATTAAAAAATAATATAAATAATAAAATAAACTTGGTTTACACCACTTTTTTATATTGGAAATCTCAACATGTTTCAAGGTTTATGGCCCCTTTGTCAGAATACAATTGTGTAGTAACAAAAATTAAATTAAAAAATCGAAGTATACACAATTATCATCAAAATATTAAAAAAGTTATATATGGAAAATGAATAATAATAAAGTACCTACTCAACATGAAAATAAATTTAAATGATTACTATTTGTAAAAAGGACCTGTTTATTTATAATATTCAATTTACTATAACACTTTTTCTTATTTCCAAAATTTCTAATCTATCAAACTGTGATTCTGTATAATTTGTATATAAAATTTGTTAACCCTTGTTATATCAAAATAATGATCCATAGCCAAAGGATGGTTAGAAAATTCAGAATATTATTTTGTTATTTTTGAAGAAGAAATTAAAAAATAAAATAAAAACACAACGAAATATAATTTAAGACTTTGAAAAATAATTAACTTAATGCAAGTAAGAAAACACATATGGTAAACAATACAAAAACTCAAGTAAGTATTTAAAAAATAAAAAAGGCATATACAATAATATATATGTGAAATAAAATTGCATTAAAATTATAGTCAGGATTATGCAACGGAATATGTGACTTGATGGACGTTCGTTTGAACATCTGTGTTTTTTTATATTAAAGATTATTTAAATGACTTGAGTTGTTATTGACATGTCATTGATTGATATGGCGGTTACTTTGTAGTGCAACATGATTTTTTAATTTTACACTAAATCAAACTTTGTAATGCACAATGCACACAGGTTAAGATATTTTTTGTCACCACTATAGTTTTGAGAGGACATTATCAGGTGTATACGAGAGGGACTGCTCCTCTAGAAACTATAGTAGTGACAAAAATAACTCAACACGTGCGTATTACAATGTTCAATTTAGTGTAAATTAAAGACTCGAATCTAGTTTCTTCTATTCGGTTTCGAGTTCCTGCAGCTGCATTTCGCACTTCCGGCGTGGAAACTACCGGCGTACCCCGCCACGGCCGTAACGTAACCAGCCTTGAATGGAGCGCCAAACGTGGTCCCCTGTTGGTCACACGGCTGTTCCTCTCGGTGCTGGCACAGTTTCGATCGGCGCCACCTCGCCGGAAGGTGCGATCCCTCGCAACCTCCGGGGCTGGCGCGCGGCTCGTCTCGGTTTGACCCTTTCCGCCGGCCAGGGAGGTTTTGTCAAGATGCCAGAATTTCGGGGTAGGCGGAACGGTGTCGGGTCGGTGTGCGCGTTGCATAAAAATCGATGCGAGAACGCCCCCGCTCAAGGTCGCCGCCCCGCCCGCCTCTTCAGCGGCGTCTGAGATTAATTCTCGGACCAGAAACCACTTTGCAAGCGCAGCAAACTGATGAAATAATTCAATTCATCGAGTTATATAAATAACACACGGCTTCACGTATAATATGAAATTTTAATCTTTCGCACACTGTTATGATGATAACGTACTTTCATTGGGTAAACACCGTATCTCACCCTTTATAGCAGTAAGTACCCTTGGAAATTAATTTATTTTGCATTATATAATATTTGAATTAAAATAAATAATTACAAAGAATGTGATATTGTTTATGAGAAAAAACTCATAAATAACATCACATTCTTCATAAACAACATCCACTTAAAGACTTCTCAAATATTTTCATAATTTATGTATTTAGGTTAGTTATAAATTACACCAGATTATGACTGCTTCTCTCAAAACTATATCGTGTTCAATTTAACTTAAAGTGTGTGCATTACAAATAATAATAATAATAATGGATAATTTCTATAGCGCCATTTTCGTAAAAAAAATCACTTCAAGGGCGCTTTACACTAACGTTGTCTACTTCAATTTAGTTTAAATTAAAATAATCATATCGCACCACAAAGTAAGTATCAATTGATAATACAAAGCCATTGAAGTTTTTGTTCTTAGCAAACAAACATGATAAACCACTCGCTTGCCCCGTCCAAAATACTGTACATCCGCAGAGACCCTTTAAAGCAGTCATGTCCAACAAATGTGGACCTGCTGAATGTGTAAATGCGGGGCAAACGAGTGTTTAAAACAAACCAGGATTCCGTGACGGGGAATCATCAATAGTAAAATAACTGAAAATATATTAAGATAATGCATTGATATAATTACTTCTGAAAATATTAATAAAATAATTAACGAGTTAATAAAAATATGAAATGTAATGAAAAAGGTAATTTCAACAACAATTGACTCATTCTTATAACTGTCGTGGGTGCTTTATCTAATATCACATTTATTAAATTAAATACAAATTAAAAATATGTATTGAAAAAATCTATCAATCGTAAAATATTTTATTGCCGCCGGGATATGAACCCATAACCAATCGAAGATTTATTTTATTTATATTTTTAACAAACAGGCCATCAACAGGTTATTATTGATTATAATGGATGACTCTAATAGAGTGATATTAGAGAACAAAGTATAAATATTTTATGAACATTTTGAATATGACATAATTACACAAGACATTGCCAGATTTAAAAAGAAATAACCATATCGTATAATTTTTGTAAAGAAGCGAGATGTACAGATTATTTATAAATAAATTGAGATTATATTATTTTACATTATTTCTATGTATATATATTTATTCAATGTTATTGTAGAAATATTATAAAAGCAGTATTTTTTGGTGACTCCAATAGCAAAAAATGTATATAATATATATCTACACATTAAATAATCTTTACATTTCGCTACTTTCATATAGGTAAAAGATAAAGAAATGTCAAATCTTTTATTATATTGTTGTACTTGCATGTCATGAGTGTACATAATACGTGCAGCCAATATAATATTCTGATTTACGTTGAATATGTATTATGTAAAATTCACATCGATGACCTAAAATTCTAATTCTGCATATTGAATCGTAATCCAGATTGAGATCTGTTACCATCCATATTGAATTGCATAATTCTCTAACAAATAATCATTTCAGCTTTCAAGAAGGTACTTGAGAAAATATTTTTAGATGCTGTTGAGAATATTAAACTCTTGGATATTCACAACAATGCATATGTAGCGTTTCACAACCCTTACACAAAGCTCTTACTATAATTATCCCCCACCCACAAGTTCCCGTGTTTTGTAAACAACCAACCGCTCGTTGCAATTATTTTAGACGACTACCGACCTCTCAGTGTGATTTTTATATAGATTTTTGTAAATAAGTATATAGGTAAGTTAATTGTAACTTCTTAAATGTCTGTTATTTATTCTCTAAATTTCAGTTGTAAATATTATGTATTTTTATTGTCCTCCCAGGCGTTTTATGTTTTTTGATAAATAATAGTGGTTCAAGCTCCTATATACACGAATTATAGGATTTATGTATATAATTGTGTTTTATTGATAATCTATTCAATAAATAAATAAAAAATGAAAAGAATATACATTAAAAAATCGAAGAAAAAATAAAAAAAGAACTTACGGACGTTCCAGAAAATTACGGACAGACAAACAATGAAATTATAATTATTAGGATATTTTTACTATTATTATGTTATTAGCGTTTATGTCATATGTAAAACAATATAGATAATATATAATAATAAACCTAGAGCTGGCAGAAGAGGAACGAAAGTAGATTGAATGCAGTGGAGATGAGATCACTCAGACGTATGTGTGGCAAATCCATTTATGATAGAGTAAAGAATGCAGAAATTAGGGATGAATATAAAGCTGATCTTAGCATAATTAATAGAATTAAAAAAGGGTCGCTCAGATGGTTTGCTCAACTCAATAGCAAAGTCAGAAAATTCATAGTTCATCAACACTGTTTTAAAACATTTCTTAAATCCACGTTCAAAGCTGGCTTATTTAGCAGTTTATTTATTTTATATAATAATGGTGTATTTTTCTTGTAAATAATTAAGGTTATTTAAAAAAATCATAATTATGTATAATGGTAGATTTTTATACTTTGCCAACATAGATAACACTGAAGATTTGTAAAAAAGATTTTATTTTCGATTTAGAAGAAAGTTAAATCGGATGAGACTGGTTAATTAAAAAACTATGTCTTATTCTTATATGTAATTGCAATAAAGAAAAGGGTGTTTAAAGAAAATACGTGTGGGGTTTGTGAAACATTTTATATGGTATTATTGACATTATTTTTTAATAAATAATAAGAATGATAATTAAATTTTTTTTCGTTAAGAATAAATTGTAAATTAAACACTGCTTTAACTCTACTTCAGTTTATTAACACTACTCGAGTTTCGAGAGTATCAGTAACCCTCATAGACAGGTGAAGATATAAACTCAAAAGACAAAACTCGAGAGTAGTGCTAATAAAAGTGTAGAGTTATATCAGTGCTTAATTATCAAATTATCCTTAACGAGGTACTTAAACTGTACATAGGGATGCCGTTCCTATCAATATTGCTATATTTTTCAATTAAGTAATATTAAAAAATTAAATAAATAATAAGTGTAATTGTTATTTGGCGTTGTTTTAAATTTTTTTGTCATTTGTGACTACTTCTAGCTGGCAGAATATTAGCCGGTAGCAAACTTTCATCTGATACATGAATTGGAAATAAGTCGTACAAAGTATCCCGTCCATCACTTACACTGGGAGATTCGTTGTGGGCCAGTCGTGTACATAAGTGGCTCATACAATATTCAGGTTTCGCCCACCCGATATAGCAGTACTGGGTTCTGTGGGAAGATCCCCACAAGTTCTTTTCTAGTATAATTCGTTGCCACTTACATATTCCACTTCTTTCAGCCGCTTTTAGGGTTTGCTCCCGGAGTTTCGGTGATTTGGCGGTAAAGGTCGGTATGTATCAGTTGTCAGATATAAATACAGTCGGGGATTCGAGCCTTGTCTCAAATGGCGAGTTAGTCTTATTTTCTTAGCCTTAGTTCATTTAACAGTATATTGATTTGTCAAGGAATGAGCACACTCAACATTATTTCGGTAATGTCCTTTATAAGAGTTTCGAGAGCAGAGTTTCATCCAATTTCATGTGGACTTGTTAGTGATATAACATGAAAACACACTGGTAATATTTATTTAATATTATTCTTATAATTATGGAAATGGAAATTAAAACACAAAGTAAAGTAATAAAACGTCAGTATTGCAAACATCCACGATAATTTTTTTCGGACTAACGTATATATATTTTTTTATATCACTAACATATCACATAACGTATCACAATTTTTCATATTTATGAACTCACAGTAACTTTTGATTTATTTACGAACGCGTCCGATATATCATTGTAATACCAATGTGGAAAGGTATATTCTCCGGCGAGTCTCTAACACTTGGCTAAGCGCCATGATAAATGGCAAGTGGTGTAAAAAGTTAATGTTTTCTTCATTCTTATATTTAGCTAAATTAATTAAAAAGTAATACGTAGAACTCAGAACCTAGAATTCTACGTATTACATCTGATCAATATGTACCCAATTTAACGATAATAATTTTTTATTATACCATCGGTTAGATTGTGATAATTTGTTTTTTTGCTGTTGGATATCAGTTGGATCCCAGTGGGCACACGATTTAGTGTTTAAACATTATGGTGTGAAAAGTATTACACTACTCGACTTGTATTCATTCCGGCCAATGAACTATATATTTTTCTCACACTCAAATATGCATCAGAGTGTTGTAAATTTATTTTATAACTTTAGATGCCTTCCCACACTAAGTTTTGTCTCTTTATATTTTGTAAGCCAATTAAACTTTCATTGTTGATGGTAAAGTATTAAAAGTAATCATCGTAACAAGGTTTTTATTTTACAAGTACATTCTTCAGGGTACGAATTCATCATTGCTTTTCTCTATTGTGCTCGCCTCAGCCTTACATTGTAGGTACTTGCCCAGACAGAAAAGGTTTAGGCGCAATCATTTCTCGTGGGTATTTCACTGCTGGTTTTCGTTTAGCTAGGTTGTTACATTTTATTTTAATACGCATTGCCGTCATTTACCTACACTGCCATTATGTTGAAAATAAGCAATGGACTAAACTTTTAATGTATTTTATGCTTTCAAACTAAAACATTGAAAAACGCCGATACACATTTGAGTTAATAATGACAATGGATATTACGCCTTAATTTTTGCAATTTTGCGTAATTTCGTCATATTCTTTTTATGACAAAGTTTACTTCACTTATTTAAAAATTTATCTTTCAGACTAACCTTGTATATTAGATAGGATAAAAAAATATCGCGTTATTGCATGTCAGCAAAATAAATAGTAATGCTATATGTACAAATTCGCACACAACATTACTTATTTATTCTTGACCATGTTGTGGACTTCTGTTCCTATAGGTATTTTGATTGTATTGTTATTCATTTTTAATGTCAGTTATACTATCCTGTGGAAAATAAAACTGGTATGTACCTACGTTTTTTCTTTATTTAAACATCGATGAGCGCCCTTGAAAAATAGTTACCTCTGTGTTAGTTTTACTTCAATACATAATGATATACCTTCGGTTTCTTTGCTAGAATTCACCCAATGTTCATAATAGATGACGCTTCGCGTGTTTTCTACCAAAGAACTCCCACGAGTATTTAAAATATAAAAGTTAGATAGGATTTTTCGTAATTTAAAGCGAGCCATTTATATTAGTATATCGGCCGCTTCTGGACAGTTTGGGGTCCGAGACTCGAGAATTCTGGTTCAGGGAATACCGGGCTGTGGTTCCGCGGGACAGGCGGGGCGTCGGGCGGGCCCTATCGATCCGCCCTCAGGGGGCAAGCAGTCGATCGTCGCTGAACCCAGGCGGATACGCGGATAATAAGGAGCTGGGTCATTATCCTGAATATATACTTATTGTACATAACAACAACAATGTAGTTAATACTTTTTATTTCTAATTTAACACTTCGAATATCGTCATTCTCGACCATGCGCCTTATCTTCAGAACTACTGTCGTTGATGCCTTGAGGGCTTTTGTGAAGAATTAGAATTGCCGCTTGCCTATGGCATCAAACCTTGTGTTTCTTTCTCTTAGACGATGGGCTCATAAAACATCGTGCTTTCTTTTGTTTGTGCAGCGCGAACTGCTTTGTTTCAACGCGCACAAAGTATGAAATAATTATTTTTCTTCTTCAAAAAGAGCAAAATGATTTTGTGGTAACATTATTAATATAATTAATAAAAAATTACTTTGTTACCGCATATATAAGAGATGAAAACATAGTAAATTATTATTATTAATTAAATTATTTTTCTGCATGATGTGGAAAGCCTTTCTTTATTCGGAGTTCCTGAAAAAATAGACATATTCCTTCGTCCTTGTGTTTATTGGATGTCCATTCAACTCCTTGCCTTTAGACTTCAGATCCCTAAAGTCAACAACCACGACCTAACCGAGGAGGTTAGGTCGTGGTTGTTGACTGTAGGGCTCTCCTAAAACTTTGTGCCCAAATATAAAGTGGCTGGTGTTCTCTAAATGCATTTCAAAACTCTAAAAAAATCAATACTGAAAGACCAACTTTTTCCAATACTTTATACTCGTCATCCGTTTTGAGAGCAGATTGTTCTGCGTCCATCTTAATTTATCCGTAGTTGTAAATCTCGTCCTTTACCAGAGGGTCTCCGTGCGACCGAAAAAAAAGAAAGGCAACACCTCTAAATCCTAGCTAAAGCTAGTCTTTGTATATTCTTTGATGTGTCTCTCTTGGTATTGATTATGCTCTGGCACGTCCTAATTAAAAGTACTCGTATATGGTGGGTATTTTTTTAAATCAATCAAAAAAGTTATCCAACTATAAGAAAACTCAGACAGACGGTACACTTTGAAAAGATCTTCGGATTAATTAAAAGTTGTATTAAGATTTAAAGTTACGTGGGATTGAACCGATCTTATTGCGAAAGTACAGGTATTATTAACCAGACAGCTGTTTTTTGCCATTGGATTACAAAATAATAAACACTGTTTACATTACAAACACTTTTATGGTTAGACATGCCATTGTGGTCTTATTTTTTTCCTTACTAACTGGTTTTAGAGATTTGTTTATACCACCCTTACACCAGCATGCTTTTGCTGCTTGTAGACTTTTATTATATTTGCAACATTTGTTATAATGTATTGAGAAAATCATTAAAATAAAAATAAAATTAGATACTTTACAACACATAAAATTCTAAATTTGTCTTTTTATTATTTTTTTCATCTATTTTTCGATTTTTAATTTATCTTCTTTCTGCTACAAAGAAAAAGGGTCGTTTTATAAGCAGTCTGTAAAATAATACCCTGGTGGTTAAAACAAACCACGCTTCACACCCGTATCGTGGGGTGCATGCCTGTGAAATTTCTCCCGATTTACTGTATATTGGAATCGTACGGAAGGCATTCCTGATGTTGCGCGGAAGTGTGCTTTCTTCTTTTTGTATCAGTTACAATGTCCTCTTCCCGCCGACTCACCTGCGTACGCCTGTTTTTGTCATCAAGCTTATTTCTGCTATCGAACAGTCTCTAGTTAACCTGAGACTGTTTAAACAAAGCTAAGTAATTAAACATCTCAGGACTCCAGTCTACTACTAGTCTTACTTTCGCTTTATTTCTAGTTTTCTTTGTAAATTAGTTATACCCTGCTTTCACCCCCCTTTTTTAGAGCTCTCAGTCTTTTCGCTCCTATCAAACATACCTGATAAATACACAAACGCGTATATCATTCTTATTCTCTACTAATAATTCGCACATTGTCTTACTTTTCTTCTTTTGGATTACTGTCTCTTTAGATTTGCCATTATTTTCATTAAGTCACTTTCACAGTGGAAGACAGAATTCGTAATTTAAATTTTTAACTTTCTTTAATATTCTTTCCCGGTACCCAGATATACCTACTCCGGAAAGTCTTGCAGAGAACTGCAGAACTGTGGAATTATCGGAAGATAATTTATCACATCCGATTTAAAAACAACTTTAAAAATATTGATTGTATTATTTGTATATATCTACTCCTTTTATTTGATTAATTACACCAACATGTTTCAGAAAAATCTTTCCACGATCAGGGTGTTGTATACTCGTAACTGTCAAAATATCAGAATGAAATGTCTTTTGTTTCTTGTTTTTCTAAATTATTTGAAAAATTATTTTTAAATACTATTACTGAAGTTCTTGATTAGTAATCATTCCAACCATTCCAATCACATTGTCGCTGTGAACTGGTTTATTATCAGAATTCACCCTTACTCTAAAAATGGGTAACGGTACCTGTTTAAACTCATCGCTGCAATGAGATGTTTTGTCCACAGAACTGAAAGCCACAATAGATCCCGTAATTCAATGTTCATATATAGTCTTCACTATAGATCAACATTATAATAAATTGAGTGGAATTGGTTTGATTACTCTTTGGTAGCTGTGTAATTTATATACACTTTCGACACATGAAATGAAATGTAATATTATTTATTCGTAATCTGAGGGTTAATGTAATTTTTTATATGAATCCAAGTTGTTCTAAGTATAAATTCTGTTGTGGCGGTAAAGTACATTTATTAAATGAAACTAAGTGTTTTATTTTCATATTTGTGATTATGATTTTTTTCAAAATTACTTCTCATACAATGAATATAACAAAGTAATAAATTTTTTACGCATCACTTCAATAATCAATAATCTTGCCATATAACAATAAGCACATCAGTTTGCGTACGTTGCTTATTGTTTAAAGTTATTGACAACACATTTTATGTAGTTGTTTTATTCGATACATCCATCGTTCCCTTTTCAATTTCGTTTGGTCATGAAGTGCGAAACGGGACTATTGGACCGCTCCGCTTCATTTCCTATTCTCTAGGCGTTTATCGACTTGCTTTTTCTTCGTGGGTAGGTACTTGGCTCCGGTATTTCATTACAATAGTTGACATTCTCGTGTAAAACGTAGTGCGCCGTCAAGAACCGACATTTCAGAAGGGAACGTTCACTCGAGGGTGCTTAATGCATATACAATAAATGTGAAATATAAATATCATATTGAAGAATTACTATTCTATTTTCGGGACGATGCTATTTATATGAGAAACGTGTGTAGATGTCCTTTTTACTCCCTTTATATTAACTCGTGGCATCTGCTTGCTTGCCGTCAACAAAAACTTTGGATCGATTTTTGACCCTTTTCCCGTAATCCCGTGAAATTTTCGTTAAAAAAATTAATAATTATAGTATAATTTCGGATTTTTAGAAATTTTATTAGTTTTTTCAAATTGGAATCTTAGAAAAGTTTGATTAGCAACGGCGCGGCGGCCCGATAACGTCGCGGAATATTTTCTAAATTTGAATTACTCCGTCGGTATAATAGGTACATAACTACAAATTTCGAAAATTTACAAAACAATTGGTTCACAGATGACAGCAAAATTGGGTTTTTTCGGAAAAAATCAAATAATAATTTATTTCTTTTAGATTTCTGCTTAGTTTTGAAGAATTCTACATTACTCAAATCTGATTCTGACTAAATCATTTGACTCTGGAAATTCATAAGATACGATATTGACGATAATTGAATCTATCAAAATCTTTACATCTCAAAACATCTGACATTTTAGAAATATATTAAATTTCTGTAAGTTTAGTGTTATGTTATATGTTTTAATTCGTCTTTAATTATTGTTATATTTTACAAAGAAATGGAGTATAGTAAAAACTTGATTTTTATAGGTTAGTTTTTTTATATAAGAACATTCACAAATTATCAAATTTTTGAGAGTTATATATGTATATCTTCCAAATCTGAGAATCTTTTGTTTATTTGAATGGATTATGCCAGAGACATCTATAGTCTTTTCTCATGAACTAGTGTATACATAGATATTTCAGCTGGTAATGATATCTCTATATTACCAGACTTCTATAATTTATCTTAATAAATTAATCACCCCATACTCTCCTCAAAACATACCTACATATAAAAATGTCGTTACATACACGATATTTGAGTTATTTATTACTTTAAGAGGAGCAGTCTATCTCATCAGGTATGGTTTTAATAACTAACGTAAATCGGATAAGTATTTTGAAATGTGAATTACCTACCCAAATAGATCAATACTTTTATAAATTTAATTTGGTTATTAATTATAAAGAACTGCCCCTCCCGAAACTATAGTAGTAATAAGTAGCTGAAATATTATGTGTGTAGTACAAAGTTTAAAGATTATATTTTAATGTTGCACCACGAAGTGACTACCAAATTATTCAATGATATGTAATATAGATATTCTTACGACATTTTTGGAAGAAATGTTTTGTTTGAGAATAATGTTGAGCTTGGAGAATATTTCCGAGTATCTAAAGACCTATTAGTGATATAGGAATGTGGAGAATCCGGTACAATGACGAATTTTAAAGCCTGTACAAGGATCCCAAATCTTCAATGCACGTAAAAATGCTCCGACCTGCGACGGATGCGTGATTCACGATACCCAAAAAGGATACTCGATTGAATTCCAAGGGGGAAAAGACTGGTTGGAAGAGACTGGAAGGACTGGTAATGAAGGATAATAACTACCTGGTGACGGTGAACAATTGGAAGTCGGCAGTAGAAGACTGAATTTCATGGAGACGGAATTATGATTTCCGTCTCCATGAAATTTGGATTTATTTAAATTTGGATTTGGAGTTATTTAAAAATAAATGGAACTAATTTGAGTTTTCGAACCCTAACGTCTCTCGTTGAAACAATATAACAATATAATACACTGAGGTACTCACGCGAGAATTGATAACACGAAAATAATTTAAAAGTGTGTTCATAGCTTTTTTTTTCATTGAAATTTTATTTGGTACGTGCGGGGTGAATTCAAACGGTCACCGCCAAACGAATTCACGGTATTTTTTCCATCACGGAAAAACGTATATACCATAATATTAATTTTGCATGCTGTAAATTTTTATCGCCTTCTCAAGAGCAAACTATAACGCGTTTGTCTACTGATCTTGAAATTTCAGGTTAGATTCCTTGAAATTATTTTATTTTTATTGGCATTACTGATTATTTACTTCTGTTATTAATTTTTTAATATTCATTTACTAAATATTCCACTTAGGTGTATATTTTTACGGTAGTATTTCTGCATCACCTTCGGTTAATGGTGTGTTAAAACTGCTGTGAGAAAAGAAGTTTAATTTATTTTAATGTTTAATAAAACAATAAAGAAGATGCTGCGTTGGAATGGAAAAACCAGGCCGACGCGCCGTAGGCGAGCATTCTACCACGGAATCACTTTAGTTCTATAACTATAATGTAATTTTTAGATAGTGAAGAAATTGATATATCTGAAAGAAATATTGTTGTAAATTCTTCAATGAGTGAAAAATAATTTGTGGTGACATTATTAATGTAAACAATAAGAATATACTTTGTTTTCATTACTTATTTGTTGAAAATACCACGTTCCTTTGTCAGGATACAATGTATACTAAAAAATTTCAAATCAAAAATCGAATTATAAACAATAACAAAATAAAAATAAATATATGTGTATTTATAGAAAATAAATTAATTTTTATGTAGAAGGGATCATTGGCCCCGAAACATGTTATTTTCAACAAATAATTGGAAAAAAATTATATTTTTATTAATCATATTACATACTCTTGTGTATCGGTATTTGATAACACGTGCTTTTTAGTACACATACCTAATATTTTTTTAATATTCTGAGGCAAAGAAGTTTCACTTCAAGAGTGTGTAAGCGCAACTCACTCTTACTGTTTTTCCGCTTTGCGTTAGGTTATTACTATCTATAGACTAAGGGTTGTTATATTTAGAGTCCATATTAGTATGTTGGGAGTAATCGGTCCATATTGGAACATTGGGAGAAAACGTTTAATAAAATACCTGTATAAGGATACCCGTATTGTACATACCTAGTAAATAATTGTTGAAAAAATATATATAAATTCTCGACTGTTTTCGCATGTTCCGCATTAAAATGATTTTCTTTCAAAGTTGCAGTTTCATTCGCTCAATGGAGTCGCCGTGCGACCGAAATGAAACGGAGAACAGGAAAGTTTGCAAACTGTACGTCGCTCTTGTTTTGCCAAAAACGAGTTGCGTCCTTGCGAGTACTCTTAAATATGTTCGGACGATTTTTGTAGTCTGGCAGAGAGAACACGTCCACACACGTGCAGTTATCGAATCACGTACTTGCGCGTGTTTTACTTTTCTTTCTGACGGCAATTAACTACCAATTACAAATCTCAATACGTTGACCTTCTCACAGAGGCTGGACATCTGCAGACACCACGTTAGAACTAGAAGTTAGCGTGGACTTGATTTTTTTTCGTTAAATTTCATCAATGTTATTCAAAAATGGTACAGAGTAGTTATGAAAAACTGTAGGCAAAAATCAAATATTGATTATACAGGGTTATTTGGAAAACATTAACTACCTCGCCGGACTATATTCCTACTCTAATTATGAGTCGAAAAAGTTGAAGCAACCATGACCAAATATCAATTGTTATGGGGAGATATGCGACATCTTAGTTTACTTTTTTTTTCAATAATAAAAACCTTCCAATTCCAATCGGAAATAATGCAGAATATTTATAATTTTATTTAAATTGTATTGAAACAGATGAATTTATGGTAATCGTTATAAATTATTGTAATGAGAGTCCAACGTTTTGTAAAAAATAAGTCAGAAATATTGAAAAAAAAAATGCAAATTTTGATATTGCATAACTTCGTAACTATTGATGTTATAAATACATGGCTGCTTGAACATTTTCGACTCATAATCAAGGCAGGAATATAATGCTGCGAAGTTATTAATCTTTACAAATAATCTTGCATATGAGGGATTTAAAAACAAAGACAGCAATATTCCACTAAGGTGTTTCTGAGATAAATTAAAAAAAACTGTCACTACTCAAGGAAATTTATCTAGAATCTATGAAACCTACATTTTATTGGAAATACGTTTTTAAAAGCAATTTCCACCTTAGTTTTTAACTTTAAAAATGAATATTGCTGTCTTTGCTATGATGTTTTAGTCTAAAATCGACATCGATTCTCACTTTAATATGAAGCAGCCATTTTGTACCGAGATACATTTTTAGGGATTGATTGGTTGAAGTGGATATTGCTGCAGTTGATTTTAAAAGTGATTTGGAAAGATGATTTTGGAATGGATAGACCTATATATCCTACAAAATGTCGAATTCAGTACATTCCAAATTAGTAATCCTCAGCGTCTGCGTTCAAAACATTTCAATTTTTTTTGGATATTGCTACATTGGCTTTTATAAACCATATGTGTGGAATATGGTGAAAATCGGTTATGTGAAAATTCATAATACCTCTTTATATCATAATGCGCTTACGTACACGTCTGTGATCACGAATAGCTGTGAGATCAAACAAATTTATTCATGAATCTCTGTGAGGTACACATCTGTGTGATACTGATTACCTACCGTGAGGTCCACATCACAAATTACTGTGAACTACACATGTAAATTAATATCACACTATTAATGTTTATGTTTTCTTATTACACTAATAATATAACGATATATGATTTTCAAAATATTAATTTTTTACTTTGTATTATTAAAAAATTGGCTGAGTTATAACAATTTGAAGCTAGTGGTAGGTGAATTTTTAAGTGAATTACATAATTCTTTAACGTTTTTCCCGAAACTCTCTTTTGTTCTAAGGTGGTGAAGATGATAAGATGCAAATGAGATGATACAAAAACTATTAGGTCGATTTAGTTCAAATTTTGTTCACATTTTACTAATACTGTCTACTATGTAGTTTACGATTTTTTTTTGGTAATATGCGCCGTTTGCTTATTGTAAATATTTCTTCTGATTATAAACATCGTTTTTTTTAGGGAAAAAATTAAATTTATTTTCAAACTGCTGCCATTAGCATAAAAATTTTTTTTTTTGATACGCTACATTATTACGTTACATCGTTAAGAAAATTGTTATTTTTTTTAATTTTACTCAAAACCTGGCGACATGGCATGATCTTTGCGGGACAGGACAAAACTCCGCCATTTTGAAATTTTAAAAATAATTTGGTAATTAAAAATATCGACTAATGTATGCCGTAAACATTTTCGACCATGCCGTAAAAATAATGCAATGCTATCGTGCGGCCGATTGCCAATATTAACTTTTTTATAACAAACCTCAGTTAAGTTGTTCGACTTTCATATATCCAAACAATACTTTTACTTATACCTGTAACCTTGTACTTGAATATTTTTAACAACATATCTGTCTTATGTGATTTTTGTAATACTTGTACAAAAGCCCATGTGGGCGTTAAATAAATAAATAAATACTTGGGTTGTCCTATATCTAGCAATATATTACAAATATTTGTACTTAGGATGGATTGGTAAAAACGCTCGTGTGGAAACGCGGGAAGTAAATCTTCTGGTCGCTAAATTTATATTTGTTACCTAAATTGTACACGTGCACTTTATAAATAAGTGCTAAAGATAATTAGGTAATTACTAGTGTCACCAAAGTTAGGCTTTGTCTGGAATCAGACTTCCCAAGCCATCGAATGTCCAGAAGGCCTCATCTACACTTGTTTGTAATCTGCTACGGAATCAGCATCTGGAGGGCAATTATTTCTCAACTATGTTGTAATTTTCTCACCCTCACTTATAATGAAACACTATCCGGGTATATTTCTGAAATTTCATGCGTCTGAGCAACGTGTTGCTAATTGTTCAAATTGAGTGCATCGCACTATACAGCTTAACGTGGCTTCTTGAGGTATTATCAGTACTCGTGTAAGACATTTTTCGAGATAAAGATCAGAGTTGTAAAAGGTGTCGAGATGTGAATCGAGTACATGCATGTTGTTGAATATATTGAATATTCGACATGCCAAAATATGTTAGGTAATCTTGTTGGAAGCAGAGGAGAAGTAAAAACAGGTGTGCGATAGAAATGTACGAAGTAAGGTGCAAAAGTTCCTTGCCTGAAAGTATTCCAAGAATGTTAGTCATAGAAAATTACCTGTGTTAGACCTTGATCCTCTGCAACATGCAGGTAAAATATTTGCAACTCTACATCAATTAGCTTTTTTATCTGGCAGTAACAAAGAAGAAAATAACAAACCCTGGAACATAGAAGAACACGAGCTGATCAAACACTACTTTTCAAGTTACTTCAGGGACATATTGACTGTCCCAGCCAACTGGAGCTGGTTTCTCTCCACGCTCCATCAAGGCGGACCCGACAGTCCGTGCTTTTCCATGTACCTAGAAGTAGTACCTCTTATGCACATAACTCATTCATCCAGCGAACATGTAAAGCATACAATGACCACTTCAATGACATTGATATATTTAATACTAACATTTCAGCTTTTAAAAAACGTATTTAAAATACCTATATTTTGTTTTGCCAAAACCACCTATACTTGTTTCTATATCTTCACCAGACTGACTTAGACCGACCATCATCATTCATGCACCCCAGCCAAGCTCTCATCACTCTTTGCACATAGCCCCATATCTTCATCGCATACACAGAATACACACACACTCCACCCAACCACAATTCCATACACCTCACTCCACTTCCCCTCTCACTCCCACTCCTATCTCTCTATTTTATGTTTTTTTCTTTTCTTTCTTATTAAGGTTTTGGTCTTGTCCTTTCTGAATTATTTTGTATTTTTATTTCTGTTTTGCTTTGACTTAATATCTTATGCCGTGGATCTCTATAATTGGTCTACCAACTATCCAATACATTATGTCATTATAATAAATTGTACTGTTTATTTTCAAAATTGAAATCTAACTTACACGAAAAAAAAATAACAATGAAGAAATGAAGACAGTAGTTATTGATTATTTTCAAAATAAATTTAGTATTTCTATAGTTACAAATTTGTGAATTAAACGCAATGAAAATGTAGTACGCTGAAATGATTATATTGAAAAAAATAAATATATATTATTATTACTATTTTAACACGCGAACACCTACAGGCCGGAAACTTGTGGTTCTCACTTCCTATTCTCTCGCTCACGCTTTTAAATTCATATCCCGAAGAAGTTTTCAACGAAGCTCTTTAAGAAGATACTTAAGGGCTTGTTATAAATGAGAAGATTTTGAACAACCTGCGTTAGGCTGATGATACGGTACTTCCAGCAAGTAATATTCAGGACATGCACTTTCTGTTGAAAGCGTGTGAGACTTGTTAGTGTGAAGTTCTAACCTAAACTAATATAACTAAAACTTTTATTTTAGATATATTCATACTTGTTTTTGATCAAAAGATATTCATATGCTCATTAGCAAACATAACACACAGAAAGAAAAAGCCGATAAAATTTTTTACATTGCGTGAGCAAAATTGTAAAAATAAGTAATATCGCATACCTGCTGTGCGATATATATGAAAAGTCGGTGGACATCAAATGCCGCATTGAGCAACCTTATGCAATCCTTTCCCGCATAAAAAAGATATTCTGCGGCCATGATCTGAACCTTAGATTATGAATGTGAATGTTGTACGCCATGTGTTCTCAATATTTTTGTATGCAATGGAACAATGGGCACTTACCGAAAAAATGATAACGCCATTTGAGATGTGGATCTACGAAATAAGTTGAATGGATAAAATTACGAATCATTGATGTTACGTTTGAATAAAGAAAAAGAGATATTTAAAACAATTAATATCCGAGAACTTCAATACCTCGGACGTGTAATGAGACTTCTGGATGTAGTATCTATTATCCAGGGAATAATTACTGAAAATCGACTATGAATAACACGAGGCAACGCCTTGGCTTGTCTGCCGCGGAGTAGTGATGGTTAAACCGTTATTTTAACCGGTTATTTTCGCTATAGTTATTTGGGATTTGTGTCTGATTGTATCGATGATTGATATCTAAGATATAATTTTTGTCTAATACCGATGGTTGCCTGTCGAATTGCAAAAAATCTGTTGCCAGATGTAACCAACGTCCTTTAATAACGATCATTAATGTATTTCGCAATATGTCTGTATTTTCTGCAATGTCGTCAAAAGTTATAATTTTATGATGAAATAGATAGATTATTCATGTCCAGATGTGAATGCTAACATTTCGTTTTCTAAATATCCTTAAATATACACTCCGATGTTGCATACGCGTAAAATTCATCTGGCCGTAGTTACATAGATTAGTTATTTTTGATCAAAATATTTCCATGCAAATTACTCCATTGCACACGTTAGTCCTTCATCTTTAGTGCCAGGAGCTTGTCGACCAGTATTTGTCTAATTATATCTTACAATTCTAAGCTTATCTTCATCGGACCAAGCGAAACGTTAACTTTACGACGCGTCAAAGCTTCGATAGTATCCTTGGGCTATTTGATCGTGTACCTGATGTTCTGAGACCGAACGGTGCTGTATCGAGCCATATGATGTTCTCGCTTCTTTGTTGGTGTAATTAAGTTAGGAACGGGTCGTATAAAAACGCTCCGTTTCTTATTAAACAAGAGGGACGTTGACGTCACGGATGTGCGGGCCCAGAGACTGGGTCGAGACAATGATTATCGCAGTCGTGGGATACAAATCATTGTTGCCGAGTACATTTCGTAATACTAAGTATTGTGTTTGATTGTAACATTGTAGGATTCTATTATCTAAAATACTTATAGTATTTTTCAACTTGTCATATTATTGTCTTGATGCCGCAGTCGTATCCAGACCACATTGTGTATTGATATATAAATACTGTTAATTGAAAAATGGTCCTACATGATTAATAAACGATTATGTATAAAATATTGAACTCAAATTTTATCTTTTTGGTTTAAATGATACAGAATATGTTCCACGATATTTTTAACGTCAAATTTTAAACGATTTGTTTGATTTTTCAGTCAAGCGATGTCTCGTAATCAAATATCGTTCATGAATTTTATATTTTAAATATTTAAGGAGTTACGTGTAGTTATAATTTAAAAAAAAACCGATTTTTTTTACTTTTACTCAAAGTATCATACATTCATATTCTGTGAAAAATTCAACTTTATCCGATGTTTTAATACATCCAACAATAGTTTTGAGGATATCCTACAACTGTTGGGTCCTCTGACACAGGTAGCGGACGGAAGCTGCTACGGACTGGTTCATACCAGAATAATTTGAAGAATAATTATATGCATTGTACTCGATTCTATTTAGCTATTACGAGTATTTTAAAGGCATAAACTGTACATCATTTCTTTTATAGTTCTAATTTTTAAACTTCAGATTTTGAAATATTGTAACTGAAATTTAGATTTAGTTTAATGATGTCAGTGGCAGTGAAACATTTTTGTGCGTACATGTAATAAATTATGACGGGAATAGTCAAAAAGGGTTCAAAAGAACCTCGTCGATCTGCTAACGTAACAAGTCGATTTCGATCGAATAAATCTTGCATCCCAACGTGCTAATGAAAATGCAGAATGACACGTAAACAACACAAATTGACGTTTTGGAAGCTTGCATATTGGCAAAAGGTCTATTAATAATGAACTTTAAGTAATTTAATAAATTGTATTCTCTTCTTTTTCCTTGCCCAACTAATTGCTTAGGCTGTTGGGGTCGGCTCTTCTCGTTCTCAGGTTATATCTTCTTCGGTTCTTGGTATCGCTTTCATCCAGGCCGTTTCTCCGTAATATTTTGGAGTATGGAGTCATCCAGGAGTTCTTTGGTCTTTTTATTTTCTCAGTTTAACGCTCAACCGGTCGTATGCCGGCCGTACGTAACGCGGAATGTACCCTGTCTGCCGCCGAATTTCGCGCACGATTAATGTTTTTTAGACACCCTTTTGTGATGGTTATATTCATATAAAAATGGGCTAATGAGATTACTTGACAAATACAACTCGTTCATTCATTCAAAAACTTGAGATGCAACCAATAATAAGCTTTAAAATCTCATAAATGCAGGTAAAATAGGCCGATAGATCTGCGCTCCGGCACCCGACCGGTTAAAAGGGTACTTTCAGTATATTATATTTATGCGTTTTTTCATAAATTTGAGTGTTTATTATTCTATTATGATCGAAGTTAAAATTATAAACTAACCATCTGCACATTATTTGCTGTAATTAAGACAATAAAGGCATTATTAGAGTACTTATCAGAATCTCTCGAAACTCATGTAGTAAAATATCAAATTATAATTAAAATCAAATAGAGATACCATAGTTTATATTTTACACCCAATTTAATGAAATTCAATAATTGTTACAAAGCTCAAGAAATGCTTATTTTGTGACAGCTTGTGTTGGATGAGAGAAAGCCAATCATTTTATTCTCCCCCCCCATATCAAACAGTATTTAATATTTAGATGATATTGAAAATAAAATAATTATTGGTTTCGGTTAGAAAAAGTATGAAACAGGTGAAATTTCAAACTGGAAAGATGAGCCCGTATTTTGATTTTTGTGCTAGTTAGTGTTTGTGTATATACATACAATACGACGTGTCTGTTTGCATATAAATATACTTATGTTAATTTTATTTATTTTGTGCCCTTACTATCGCTATTACTGAATATTATAATATTAATTTTGTTTTTGCCAAATTATCAAATTTATTTAGTAATTATAACTCTAGAAAACATTGTAACTCAATGTACGCGCAATGTTAAAAAATCAGGAAACTTTAAAATCTTTTAAACAACTTAGTTTACTTATAAAATGAATTGCTATTATTTATCAAGCTAGATACAGCGCGCGGTTTTCCAACAGACACTGTTTGCTTATTGAAATCTTAGTAATGGAGGGAATTCATTTCCTCCGTGTTTAGATTGCTCTCAACAGTTGTGCTAACTTGGAGAGTTTTAGAACAGATGGTAATTTTAATGTTAGCGATTTTTATTTATAATGAAGCATACTTAAAACATGAATCCGATTTATAGTAATAATAAATATCTATAAACATTGTCACGAATACTGACAGTTTTTTTGTTATACGATATCAAAATATATTTGTGGACGATTGAGTGATAAATAATCGAATATTTGTTTGTGCACGTTGCGTATAAAATATAACAAAAATTCGTCCTTGTTGTACCGATATTTTGAGTATGTACAAATTTTTCAAGAACATGATTCAACATATTATCCACAGTGGTAACATCTTTCATCAATATAATATTGTAGATGTGTCATAGAATATATATCTTTTATCTTTATTTTTGATGTGGATATGTGGATAAAATCCAATATGAAAATTTTGAACGCACTCATATTTTGAATATTAGGTCCTTACATATGAAATTGGCGTTTAGTATGGGAGGAACATAAAGCCGATTTTTTTTTATTATAATATATTTATTTAATCAAAGTATGTACCATTGCTATCTATGCACTTTTGCCATCTCATAGGTAGTTCATCGATCCCTTTACTAAAAAAACCATTCGGACGGGAATCAATGAAATCTTTGAAGGCGGTTTGGACTGCCCCATCGGAGTTGAATTTTTTCCATTGCAAGAAGTTATCCAAATTTCGAAAAAAATGGTAATCTGTTGGGGCAAGGTCCGGAGAGTACGGTGGAGGTCTTAGACATTCCAATTGAAGCTCCTCTAATTTGGTAGCCGTCTGTTGTGCAGTGTGTGGTCTAGCGTTATCATGAAGCAGCAGTGGCCTAGAGCGATTAACCAGCCTCGGTTGTTTAGCAGCTAGCTTTTCCATCATGGTATGCAGTTGCTGACAATAGACATCTGCCGTAATCTTCTGGCCAGATTTAAGACAGCTGTAGTGAACGACACCAGCACTAGTCCACCAAACGCTCACAAGTAACTTTTTTGGAGTCAATTTTCGCTTGGGGCATGGTTTGGCTGGTTCGGCAGGGTTCAGCCATTGCGATGAGCGCTTCCGATTATCGTACAGGATCCACTTTTCATCACAGGTAATGATTCGATTTAAAATCCCTTCATTATTGTGCCGGGTGAGTAATGCAACGCAGCAGTCCACGCGCGTTTGTTGATTTGCTTCACTCAATTCGTGAGGTACCCACCTTTCAAGCTTTTTCACCTTACCAATTTGCTTCAAGTGGATTAAAACAGTTTTATCACTAACACCGCAGCCTGCAGCTAACTCGATGTGGTTTGCGATGGATCCGCTTCCACAATAGCCTTCAATTCTTCATTATCAACTTTGGTGTCCGGCCGTCCACGGGGCTTGTTCTGCAGGTCGAAATTTCCAGAACGAAAACGTTGGAACCAAAAACGCACTGTGTTTTCTTTTGCGGCACCGTCGCCATACACATCATTAATCCTTCGAGCCGTTTCTGCAGCACTGGTGCCACGGTGGACTCGTACTCGTAAATAACGCGATATTTCAAGTTTTTCATTTTGTAAACTGAGTGACGCAAAGAAAAAAACAATTGAGGAAAAAAAAAATGAATTATAATTTTCAAAACACAAATACATGAGTAAATAGCTGTATAAATTTGGATTTGGAATT